>JAJMDL010000042.1:0-75710 GCA_030573575.1 Hanseniaspora sp. CRUB 1602 | reverse complement strand
AAGATAAAAATAAAAAAATCTATAATATAGTTCCTAAGAACTTTTTAAAATATTTTAAATTTAATTTAATTTTTTTTTAAAAATATTATTAATCATAAACCAGTTAAAACTTATCAATTATTATTTTTTTTTTTTAAATACATACATATATATTTTTTTTGATTATTTTGTTTAACGAATAAAAATGCGTAGTAACGACGAAACAGATAGTTATTACTTTAGTGATAACATCAATGAAAAATTAGATTGTGAATATGACCCTGTTAGATACAATGATATCAAGGTTAAGAAGAGAAACCATTATTTTAAGTATTGTAAGATTGCATTAGTTGGTTTATCAGCTGTTGCTCTATTATTTACTTTCACTGATATCTCTTCTTTCTTGTTTATCTCTTTCTGTTATTTAACAAACAATGACAGTTCTTTAAAAAGTTCTGTTGAAGATAAGGATTTTATTGTTACCCAATTTTTATCCATTTTGTCTTCTTCAAATGAAGCTGAACAAAGATCTAGAGAATTGACCTTAAACCCTCATTTGGCTGGTCATGACTTCTTTGACAAGAACACCTCTGCTATCACTTATATCACTGACAAATTTAATGAATATGGTTTAACTACTTACAACGAAACTTTCAATGTCTCATTAAACACTCCTATCAAAACTGGTTTAAAGTTGTATCAAAAGAGCTTTTCAAACAGTTCCAGTTATTCTTCTTCTTCCTCTTCTTCAAAACTTATCTACGATGCTCCATTAGTTGAAGATGAATTAGAAGTTGATCCTTTCCCAGAATCTCCAATCTATAAAGGTGGTTGGCATGGTCTTTCCAAGAATGGAACTGTCAAATCTAGCAAATATGTCTTCACCAACTACGGTACTCTACAAGATTACAAGTTATTAGCTGAAAACAATGTTAGCACTGAAGGTGCCATCTGTATTTCTAAATACGGTAACATTTTCAGAGGCTTGAAAGTCAAATTTGCTCAAGAAGTTGGTAAATGTGCTGCTGTTGTTTTATACACTGACCCTGGTGATGATTTCTATAAGGCTGCTGATGGCTATAAAAGCTATCCAGATGGTCCAGCTAGAAATCCTTCTTCTATTCAAAGAGGCTCTGTTATGTTCCTGTCAGACTTACAAAATGATGTTTCTGATTTCACTGATATCATTCCAGAGATTCCTAGTATCCCTGTCTCTTTTGCTGCCATACAGCCAATTTTAAAGACTTTAAACGGACATGGTTTATCTTGTTCTGTTTTGGATTCTAATAGCAATAGTTCTAGTTGGTGTAATGGTGGTGTTGAAGGGGTTGAATACTCTACAGGACCTGTTCCAGAATTTAAAGGTTATGAATTAGAAGTTGAAAACATTCAAGACTACAATGAAAGACAGATTGTTGATATCATGGGTAACTTAACTATTGGTGCCAAATCACCAAAGACTGAAAGAGGCTATATCGTCATTGGTGCTCACAGAGACACTTGGAGTTCTGGTGGTGCTGATCCTGAATCTGGTAGTACTGTTTTGTTGGAAATCTTGAGAGCTTTGAAGGAATTAAAAGATAAATTCGACTGGGCTCCAAAGACCGACATTGTTTTTGCTTCCTGGGATGCTGAAGAATATGGTTTGATTGGTTCCAATTTGTATGTTTCCAAACATGCCAAGGACTTGAAATCTAATGCTTTAGCCTATTTGAATGTTGATGTTGCCTGTTCCGGTTCCAAGTTGGAAGTTGGTGCTTCTCCATTATTGAACAATATCATTACTAAAGTCTTTGCCCAAATTGAATATCCAAAGGATCCATCTCAAACTTTATATGACCACTACTTTAGCCACGAAGAAAGAATCTCATCTTTAGGTTCTGGTTCGGACTACACTGCTTTCTTGGAACATGCCGGTATTCCATCTCTAGATATTGGTTTCACAAGTGGTGAAGGTGATCCAGCTTACCACTACCACTCCAACTATGATTCCTTCTACTGGATGTCTCAATTGCAAGATCCAGGCTACAAATACCATAATGCCATCTCCAAGGCCCTTGGTGCTATTTTATTGGAATTGTCTGAAAATGAATTGGTTCAATTCCAAACCCATGAGTATTTGAGTTTGATTGATTCCTTCTTTGTTGATATTGCAGACAAAGTTCCTGAGTCATGGTACTCTTTCAAGCCAAAGCACCATCCAAAATTTGGCAAAAAGGGTAGAAAAGGTTGTCCTATGAAATCTAAGCATCATGAGAAGGAAATTGATGGTAAGAAGTTTGAAGAAAAAGAAATTAAAGACAAAGATTTCAAAGGTAAGAAGTTTGATGGTGAAAAGCCAAAGCATCATGACAAGGACTTCGAAGGTAAAAAGTTTGATGGTAAAAAATCTAAACGTGATGAAAAGGATTTTGAGCCTGAAGAATCTGATCATCATGAAAAGAATGTAGATGCTAAGGACTTTAAACATCAAGACAAGGAAGTTGATGTCAAGAAATCTAAACATCAAGACAAAGAAGTTGATTCTAAGAAATCTGAAGACAAGGAATTTAAGCACACTGAAAAAGAAACTGATGCTAAGAAATCTGGCAATAAGAAGTCTGAAGGTAAGAAATCTGGTTGTGGAAAATCTAAGAACAATGACAAGGATGTTGGTTCTAAGAAATCTAAACATCAAGACAAAGAAGTTGATTCTAAGAAATCTGAAGACAAGGAATTTAAGCACACTGAAAAAGAAACTGATGCTAAGAAATCTGGCAATAAGAAGTCTGAAGGTAAGAAATCTGGTTGTGGAAAATCTAAGAACAATGACAAGGATGTTGGTTCTAAGAAATCTAAACATCAAGACAAGGAAGTTGATGTCAAGAAATCTAAACATCAAGACAAAGAAGTTGATTCTAAGAAATCTGAAGACAAGGAATTTAAGCACACTGAAAAAGAAACTGATGCTAAGAAATCTGGCAATAAGAAGTCTGAAGGTAAGAAATCTGGTTGTGGAAAATCTAAGAACAATGACAAGGATGTTGGTGCTAAGAAATCTGAAGATACGAAGTCTAAGCACAATGAAGAAGAATTTGATGGTAAGAAATCTGATCACCATAAACCAAAGCACCATGACAAGGACTTTGATGCTAAAAAATCAGAACATGGGAAACCACCTCATGGAAAGTCTGGAAAAGGTGAGAAACCACCTCCTTTATCATTGTTAGAGTTACTAAACTTGACTTATGACAACATCTTACTTTCCAAGGATAAAGCTTTGAAAACGGATGCTAAGAGCGAAGAATTGAATTTAGATTTAAAGAACTATGACTGGTTACCATTCTGGCAAAGAATCTCTTTGAACTACAAGATTTTGGGTCAAAATATGAAGTTGAAATACTTTGAAAGACACTTCTTAACCAGAAAGGGTTTGAGTGGAAGACCATTCTTTAAGCATGCTATTTATGCTGCTGGTCACAACTACGGTTACGCTTCTACTGAGCTACCTGGTTTGCAAGATGCTTTAGATATTGAAGATGTTGGTGAATTCTACAAATGGTTGAAGACTTTGAACCATATCTTTGAAGATTAGCTCTATCTAAAATAAAAAAATTAGATAAAAATAACAAAAAAACTAAATATAACGAAAATGGAAAATTAACAATTAGGAAATACAAAAGGGAAAAAAAACAAATCGAAAGGGGAAAAAAATATTATATATACCAATATATATAAACATATAAATAAATAAACAAATAATTACGGTGGAAAAAATTAAAAATTTAAATAATAATTTAATAATAATATTTTTATTTTTTTTATAAATTTTTTAAAAAAAAAAAAAATTAGATCAAATAAATAGTGGATTTTTTAAAAATAGAAAAAATATAAAGTACATATAGGAGGGGAAGGGAATAATATTACCAATTATTTACTTTGCCAATAAACTTGACATTAGCAACCCATTGGTCATTTGGAGCATTGTTGCAGAGAGTTGTAGCAGCATTAGAAACAAAAGTTGAAGAATTGGAATTAGAAACATTGTTACTAGTCTCAACTTGAACATCACCATCATTTTTCTTAATATATAAATGTCTATTACTGTTATTACTGGTTTCACCATGTTTGAATTGGCAACGATCACCATATCTGCAGTAACCAGTCTTGTTGTAATTTTTACACATTTTAGACTTGAATTTTGGGTTTACTTGTCTAGTTTGTAATTCTTTTAAACCATGGGCAAACTGACATTTTTCATTGTATGGACATTCATTTGAAAGAACATATTTTGTACAGAGCTCTGTTTTAAATAGTTTTCTGTTTGTATCTTGACCTTTAGCATTTACTTTTTGCTGTTGTTGATTCTGTTGATGTTGTTGTTGAGATAGTAAGTTATTGTTGTTACCATTTATTGTGTTTTGTAGTTGAATAGTCTGTAGTTGTTTTTGGTATTCATTTAATAATAAATTCTCTTTAGTCAATTGGTTATAGTTGTTACTTGAATCGTTACCATTGTTGTAGTATTGGTATATTTGGTTTGTTGGTTTGTTATTAATAGTAGAATTATAGTAATTGTTTAATTCAGTAATTTGTTGAATATTATTACTTCCACAACTGTTATTGCTAAAAATGCTATTGCTAGTACTAAAAGAAGAAGCAGAACTAAAACTTGAAGATCTGTTGTTAAGAGTGTTGATTTGATTATAAGTATAGTAATCCATTATGTATGTTTTTTTAATATTAAAATAGCTATGGTATGGTTTATTTATAAAAAAAAATAAAAATAATGAAAAATTAATAATAATAAAGATAATTTAGTTTTTTTTTAAGAACATTAAAATTAATTTAAATGAATGATTATTGTTATATATATATATATATATATTTAGGTTAATTTGTATACACCTCCTTTATTTTTTGTGTCTTTTTAAAAAATAATACTGAACAAAAAATCATGATAGTAAGAGTCGTTGATTTACACCTTTTTTTTTTTTTTTTTTTTTTTTTTAAACCTTCTAATGCGTAAAGAGAAAATAATAATAATAATATGGTATGAAAAAAATATATATGTGTGTGTGTGTAATAGGATCTGCTTTACAAGACAAAAAAAAAACTTTACTTCCACCCAAAATGATAAAAAAAATTTTTTTTTTACACCCATTTTTTTTTTTACTTATTTTTTCTTTACCGTAATGCGGCTGAAATTTACACGTTTCTTTTTTTTTTTAAAAAAAAATATCTACTGTATGTTCACGTGATATTATCAGCCGCATATTCTAATAATAAAAACAGGTGGGTAAAAAAAAAAAAAAGTAGGCTTTTATATTTTATATATATATTTTTTGTTTTAAATGTTCCGAAGAATATACAAACATAAGCAAATCTTGTTAAGATATTCCCTCAAAAATAGATTAAATAAACTCACATAAATAATATATAGATATTCGGAAGAGAGGAGCTTATTAATAACAATATATACTGTTTATGGTAGTAAAGATTTTAGAAAAACAATGATTAAAATGTATATATATATATTAATATATGTGTGTGAAAGTATTTAAGTTATAGGTGTGTATAACTTTTAACTAATAACTTTATCATAATTAGTGTATTATTATTTTTTTATTTTTTATTTGTAACTTTTCCCTTCGCCCTTTGAAAAAGTGTTACACCTTTAAAAAGCACATAAAAATCATATACGCATACACCTATTTTTTTTAATACACTTATAATTTTTTTTTAATTATAAAAGATATGTTTTATGTATGTATTTATTTTTTTGTTTTAAACAAAGATATTCAAAATATATATTTAAATATTACAATTCTAAATTAATTAAATTTATTATTATTTTTAATTTAATGATTAAAAACAAAGGTAAAAATGAGAGATATGGGTGTTGATTTCTTTTTTTTTTTTCTCTCAAAGTGGCTTTCTTCTCGATTAATATATATTTTTATTTTTTTGAGCAAATGAGTTTTATTAACAGCATATATATATTTTTTTTTTAAAAAAGTAGAAGAACAATAAGTATAATAAAACATTAAAGATTTTGTTGAAAAGTTTTTACGCCTCTTTTTTTTAATTTGTTTGAATATAATCATATTTTAATCAATTTTATTTTGAACAGTATACATATACATACTTTAATATATTAATTATGATTCAATAGCTATTTATAGAAATAATTTGATATATATATATATCAAATAATAAATTAAATATTTCTTTATATTGTTTTGTTAAGATTTTTTAGTTTATAATTATATATATTCTTTTTTTGTTTACAAATGTATTTTTGTTTTATTTAAAAAATATATATTGAGTTTTTTAAGGTTCATTTATTTAAAATATTTTTATTTGGTTTTTATTAATAATAAGAAATGTAAACAAATTAATTTTACCCGACTACATAGTATTATTATATATATCATCATTAAAATTTTTTTTTTTTCTGTTTTATATAGTAAAAAAAATAAAAAACGGCAATATGTACGGGTTAAGTACGCGTTAAATGCGCTGTTTGGTTGTTATAATATATATCATTTCAAAAATGGATTTAAAATAGTAAATACTAACTGCTTTTAAAAAAAAACTTAGGAGTATTAACTGCGCATAATTTTATACATTTATTTTGTTAAAGATAATTTTATGATATTTTCCCTTCTGGCTTATTTTTTAGGAGAAAAAATAATATTGATATATATTTATATATAATAATAATACTAAAAAACATTTACTTAATCTTTTTCTCCCCAAATCTATTTATTTAATATTTAAATGTATATATAAAATAATGTATATTACATATATTTTTTTAAATTTATACAAAAATGTTTGATGGAATAAATATTAATACCCAAACATAAATTTTAGAAAGAAAGAAAGAAGAAAAAAATGGCTGAATGTAATGATGAAAACATAAATCTTTCTCAAAAAATTGCTAATCATCAACTAAACAATATAACAAAAGCAATCTCCAACAATTTTAATGATTTTCCTTTATTAGTAGATAATGATATCGATAACATTTTGTGGAAAGAAGAAGTAGAGGAAGAAGTTAATGGTGTGCCAAAAGAAGAAAGTGAGCCTTTCTCTTTTGATTGGATTCACTTCAAATTTAATCTTGAACCAAATTTCTACATATACACTTTTCTCCTTTCTTTACACATGGCTCAAGATCTTTTTCTCAATGCTGCTTTTTTGGAATTGCAATTAGACAAAATAGCTAAAAGTTCTGAAACAAAATTTAATGATCAGATGTTACATACTTCAACAAGCTCAGAATATTTAAGTTATATGACATGGTCTGGTATCATTTTGACAACTTTACAAATGCTTGTTATCTCTCAGTTTGGTAAGCTTTTAGACACTCGTGGAATTAGATTCACAACATTGCTTTTTTTTGCTTTAATATTTCTTAATGGATTAATAGTTCTTTATACAATGTCGTCCAACTACAATTTTGAAATTTGTACATACCTGCCTTTAAAAATCATTGGTAGTTTGGATGGTGGTAGTACTGTTTTATTAACAATTGTACAAAATGGTATCACTGATTTATTTACAAGCCATGAGCAAAGAATTGTTTCTTTCAATTACATAATATCCAGTATTAGTGTTATCACTTTTATTGTACCGATTTTTACAACATTCTTTATCAAAAAATTTGGTAAATTTACAATTTTAAAAGTTAGTCTCTTCATTACAATATTTGAATTTTGTCTAGTGTATCTATTTTTAAATGATGCTAAAGCCACAAAGCAAAATCAAACATCTAATAAAAAAAATTCACAAAAGATTATTCACAAAAACACTGATCTCCAAGTGACAAAAAAAAATCATAATTTTTTCACCAATTTTTTATTACAATTTAAAGTTCTTGTTTTACCAAAATCGGATCCTATCGCAAGAAAAAATGTTTTCTTTTTGATTGGTTTCAAAGTAACCAATTATATTTTTACTGCATCTGGTCCTGTAGTGATAGCATATTTGATGTTGATATTCAATTTTGATGCTATCAAACTTAACTATTTGGTAGCATTCATTGGATTATATGGTGCTATTTGTTCTGTTTCTCTTATCAAGTTGTTTTATTATATCACTTCTACTGTACTAAAAATGAAGCATAATCCCAAAAAATTTGATAAAATTGACAAAATTCAACTTTTCCTTTTAGCAGTAGGCAGTTTTGTTGCTTCTAATATATGTTTGTTTTTAAGAAAATATCTTTCCGGTATTTTAGCAGTTCTTGTTATTCTAACGACATTTGATTTTTGTGGTCCTGTTATCAGCAACAGTATTGTGAAATCTATTGAACATGCTACTCGTGAACCAGAAGAAGAGGAGGAAGGACAGTTATTATTAAATAATGATCAAAACATAGATACATATGAAAACCTTGAAAAGACTAAAACCGGATCCATTTATGCTTGCTTTTCAATATTAGACAAATTAGTTATGATAGTATTTAGTGCAACAATGTTTCAGGTATTTGATTTAAGCAAAGATTCTAAGCCATGGCTTTTTTTAATCTTTCCATATATTGGTTCTTGTATAAACCTTGTTCTTTGCTATTTCGTGCATGTTGAAAAAGATGATTCTAATAATTATAGTGAAATTTCTGTTTAAATATGAATTTTTTTTATATTAAAACAAAATCTATGAATTGTACATTATTTATTTCCTTTTATATACATTATTGCCCAATTAAGTATTTTATTTTCCCTTTAAAATTTTTTTATATGTAAAAAAAAAAAAACTTAAATATAATTAAACTTAATTTTTTTTTTTTTTCATTTTTCAAATAAGAAATGGTTAAAATATAACTGAACCAATTTCATTAGTTATATCAATTATGAACTATAATAGGACTGCTATGCCTATTCCAAACAATGGTGATACATATTTAGGAAGTAACATATTTGAAACAGCAAAAATCACAAACGATAAATCTATTCCTCAACAAATTCCTATTACAAAAAACCATCCAAGTCCACCACAGAATTTGACATCAGAGGACTCAAATCTTCCACTCCCAACAAATGATAGCACAACATCATTGTTAGTTAAACAAAATAGCGTTCCAAACTACCAACAACCATACATTTATACAATAACAGATAAAAATGAGATTGGTATAAGCACAACAAATCCTCAAAGAAGAGTTAGGGGAGACAACTATATTTACAATCCTGTAGGAGTCCACTCATTACTCGTCACTGCAACTACAAATGCAAAACAAATAACTATAAAACCATTATCAAATAATAAGAATAATACTAAAAGTTTTGCATTTGGCTCTAGAATTGAAATGTCAAATGATAATGGAGATGAATTTTTGGAATGTCCTATAGTTCAAGGGGCAGGTTTAGTCTCAATTGTTATGAAACCATCAAATTTTAAACTTGAAATAAACAGTACTATTGGCATAAAACAGTTTCAACCTTTTGGAAAAATAAATTCAAATAATGATGGATTTCATATTATTGAATTACATGACAATTCTACTTGGTTAATGAAAGTTATACCACAACAAGGAATAAACAGTATTGGGTTTGAAAATGGAATTGTTGGTGTTAATGCACAAGATGGATGTTTAATTCAATTTTTCCCTATTTCTATAGCTCAAGAATTAGGTAACCAAATAAACGATTCTTTTATTTCAAGTTTATGTTTCGGTTCTTATGCGAACTCATTCAATCTATTTAGTGAAAATGGGTCTGCTTCAATGAGTTTTGAGTATGATATTATAAACTATTTGGATAAATCTGCAAAAAATGCAGAAGCAATGATTTTTTTGTTACCTCATCATATGAACATTATTTCACAAGATATGGATAATTGCAAAACAGGAATTATGCTATGGAGTTCTGTGTATGGTGTAATGATTGGTTTTGTTGCTAGGAATATCAAATTTGATTTTGGTAGTAACATGGATATTTCCAAATATGACCTTTTTAAATCATCTTCCGTATTGACTGATAATATGAACGTATTTGTCGACAATATTAGTATTATCAAACAGATATTATTGAAAGATCTTGAAGGTGCTAATATAGCTGCAGAGACTGACTTAAACAGTATGTATTTTGCTGGAAAAGTTTTTAACAAATATGCATGGCTTTTGTTAATAAGTAATAGAGTCTTAAATGATGATAATTTGTCAAAACAAATATTTAATGATTTAACCAATGCTTTAAATAGATTTATATCTAACAAACAGCAATTACCATTAGTTTATGATCAAAACTGGAAAGGATTAATATCAAGTGGTAGTAGTGGTGAAGATTTTGGAAATTCATATTATAATGATCACCATTTCCATTATGGGTATTTTGTTTTGACTTTTGCTATTTTAGCTGATTATGATTTTAATTGGTTTTTAGACAATAGATCATACAGTGATTTATTATTAAGAGATTATTGCAATATAGATTTGAATGATTTCTCATTTATAAATTATAGAAATTTCAACTGGTTCTCAGGCCATTCATGGGCTAATGGTATTTGGCCATCTCTAGACGGAAAAGACCAAGAATCCAGCAGTGAGGATTATAACAGTGTTTATGCTATGTATTTATATGGTAGTATTACTAATAATCCAGAAATGCAAAAGATGGCTAAGTTTCAACTAAATACTATGAAATATTCAAATAATTGTTATTTCTTATATCAAAGAAACAATACTAATATATTTAGGGAATTGTTGCCGAACAAAGTTGCTGGTATTTTTTTCCAAAACAAAATTGATTATGCTACTTATTTTGGTAAAAACACAGAATATATCCATTTAATCCATTTTATTCCAGGTACTTTTATCTCCAAGTATATAAGACCAAAAGAGTTTATTCAAGAGGAATGGGAAGAAAAATTACAAGGTTTAAATTTAAATGATAATGGTTGGAACGGTCTTTTAAAGTTAAATCAATCAATGATTGATCCAAATACAGTTAATTTTTTTAAAGATGCAAATTTGAATAAAAGCAATTTAGATAATGGTCAATCTCAAGCATTTTCTTTAATTCTATCACTTATATGGAGTCAAAATATATAAGCAAAAACACAAAAAAAGCATACTTATAGATATATATATATATATATAAATTATTCATCAATATCGTCCTCAGCAGTATTTGCCAATCCTTTGTCAAAGATTTCTTTACCTGTGAATCTACCAGCATGTAATAATTTTTTTCTATCAACATCTCTTTGATCTAATCTCAACTCTTTTCTAAATTTACCTCTCCACTCATTGAATGATTCTTTAGTAACTTCTGTACCTTTAAACTTGGCATTTTGTATTTCTAATTTTTCAGCAAGTCTCTTTTGATGCATGATTTCAAAATTTTTCAATTGCATGGTCAATCCGCTTTCAAAGCTTTCCTTAATATATGAAATGATATTAAAAAGCATAGGAGTTCCACCTAGCTGATAGTTTTCAACCATTTCAGTGACCCAATAGACAGTACCATAATTATCTTCATCTGAAAGGTCTTTAGTTTCCATGTCTCCTAATAGCATATTGTAAAAATTACTGCTTTTAATATGACAATCAAAAGCAAGATCCAAGCCGGCTTTATCAACCAAATCACCATCATCATCAAAGATTGCACCATCTTCATTATCAGAGTCAGATTCATATTTGGATGCAATGTAATCATCGTCATATTCAATATGTGGAGATAACTTAATAAATGGGACTGTTTCCATATCTGCCAGATAGTTTAGTGGGAGTTTGATTTTGATGTTGACTCTGTGAACAATATTATTTTCGATGGATTCAATAGTATATTGAGAATCCATTGGAGGAACAAAGTCTATTTTCAAGTTTTTAATTTCAAATATAATTGGATTTGGATGATTTTCTAACGAATATTGAGACCAATCTATTTCCTCTAGACCATATTCATCAACTTCATCTTCTTCTTCTTTCTCATCATCATAATCATTTTCTTCTTCATAATCACTATCTTCATCTTCTGTTAATAATGGACCATCTAGTTGTTCATAATAGCTATCGTTTTTATGTAGGTCATAATCTATTGTGTTTGGAACTATGCTAAATTCATCTGGATAAATAGTTTGTAAAATTTCCAATTCTTGTATTTGTTGTTCACGAGCTTCTTCCATGTCTCTATGTATATATATTATTTATAGTAATAATAACTACAAGTTAGGGTTACACTTTTATTGTTTTTTTTTTTTTTGTTTAAACTTCGAATTGGAGAAGAAAAATAAAAATACAAAGATCCATCTCTTTAATTTTTAACAGAAAAAAAATATATATTAATGGTGGAGGAAAAAAAAAATTTTTTCTTGCGTAAAAAAAAAAAGAAAGAATCTAAAGTAATCAAGTTATAAAAGCATGTGATTAATTGTGAACAATTAGTTAATTATGTTTAGATGTTTTTTTTGTTATTTTTCAAATGGTATATTTAAAATAATGATTTATTTATTTACAAATATATAAAAAAGTTATTGATACATTGCAATCATGTGCTTTTCTTTATTTTATTTTTTTAAATTAAATCTAATAAGTTGCTAAATGGATCGTTAGGATTATTATTTGAAAGTTTGTTGTTACTATTAGTACTTGATTTATTATTACTAGTAATATTGGTATCATCAGCAAATATGTTTATAGAACTATTTTGGTTATTGCTGGTAGATTCAGTCTGGAAACTACCAAATTCATCAACATCATTATTATTAGTATTGTTATTTGAATCATTGTTCCAAACATTATCAAATGTTTCTTGTTTGACTGGTTCATTTACAGTTTTGTTGACAGTATTAGCAGGAGAAGTAGGAGTAGAGACTGGTACAGAATCAAAACTTAACAAATCAATTAAATCATTTTGTGGTGCGTTCTTCTTTGTTTCTTCTTCTGCTTCAAGTTTTTTTCTTCTTTCTTCTTGTAATCTTATTTGTTCTCTTAAAATTTGTCTTCTTTGAGATCTTTGTCTATCAACTATAGAAGCACTTCTTGCAGATTTATTATTGTTATTGTTTTTGTTGATGCTTCCTACATAGTAATCATCACCATCTAAATCTTCAGCGCTGCTACTATTACTTCCACCATTATAGTAACTATTATTGTTATCATCATTCTCATCAAAGCTAGCAAATTCTCTACCATAAGAACCATAAGCACTTCTATCAACACCACCAAAAGTTTGATTGGCGCTTATAGTAGCATCATCAGAAGACATAGATCCACTCATAGCTAATTGGTCTTGTTGTTTTTTATGTTTTAATCTTTCTTGTTTCAAATAATCCTTATCTGTAATTAACATTCTGATATTTTCATTCTTGTTATGAATGACTCTTGTGTGAACTTCCATCTTACCATCACCAGCGATCAAGACTTTGTAGTTAGGAACTTTTTCGTTGAAAATGATAGCATGTTTCTTCAAACACTTCAAAACATCCATTACATCTTTAGTAGTTGGAGAATTCAAAATCATCCATTCAACAACAACTAAACATTTAAAAACAACTCTATATTCTAAACCATAGTTGATGTAATCTTTTCTGGCTTTTTCATACAAGTTTTTAGAATCATTAGCCATATGATCAACTAATCTTTTAAGAGTATATTCAGTTATCAAATACATAGGTACTTGAAATCTGTGTCTAATGATTTTTAAAAAATGTTTTTGCAAAGGTCCCCATTCATCTGTGTTAGTAGCTCTTCTGATATCTACTTGATAAGGTTCATATTGAATCAAAAGATTTTGAGTAAATCTAGCAGCATTCTTAATATCATGTAAACCCAAATTGGATATTTTTTTGGTAATTTTATCAATGTTCATTATTATTATATATATATGTATATAAATATCCTTTGGCAAGTAAGCTATTGATTATTGATTATTATTATCAATTACTTGGTGTTGTTGAAATAACATATAAAGTTAAGAATAACAAAAAACAAGATAAAACAAGAATGTTGAAAAAAACAAAAAAATATATTAATGGAATGAATCTTTCTCCACCTTTTTTTTTTTTTTTTTTTTCCGCCATAAAATAAAAAAGCACGGATGTATTTTTAAAAAAAAAACAGGCAAATTTTTCATTTTTTTCTAAAAAAAAAATAAATAAATACCTAACTCCGATATGTTACTAATTAGTAAAAAAAAAATACGGTAGGCAAAAAAAAACTAACACCTCAGGCTTTAACACATGAAAAAATAAAAATTAACATTTCTAGCTCATCATTTCAAACAAACTGAGAAAATATAAATTCAAAAGATATTAACACATATACTTAGCTATAGAACCAAACAAACATATACATATATTATTGTACTATTTCTATCTTTATTAATATGAAATTTTTAGCATTGGTGTCTGGTGGTAAAGACTCCCATTACAACATTATGCATTGTCTAAAAAATGGCCATGAATTAGTGGCTATGGCCAATATAAGACCTCTTGATTTAAGCAAACAAGAACTAGATTCTTTTATGTTTCAAACTTGTGGACATGATTTAATAGAGAAATATCCTTTAGTATCTAGCGTGCCTATAGAGTTTGGAAGTATTGAACCTGATACAAGTTTAATTACTAGTTTGACTTATGATAATGAGGAAGGGAAAGAAAAGAGTAATGATGAGATTGAACAGTTATTTGATCTTTTGCAAAAATGTAAGCAGAAATATGATTTTGATGCTGTATCTGTTGGTGCTATCTTGTCTTCATATCAAAGAAACAGAGTTGAAGCTTGCTGCAGTAGACTAGGTTTGAAAGTATTATCTTATTTATGGCAAAGAAACCAAAAGGAATTAATGAAAGAAATGTGTCTTGTTAGTAAACAACTTTTAGATAATCATGATGAAAATGAAAATGATGAAAGTAATAAAAGTAACCACTATGAGGAAAATATAAAAAATTTTTATTTATGGAAAAGAAACCAAGAGAATGGAAATGGGGAAATCGAGGACAAATTTTATATAGGGAAAAGAACTCAAAATGATAAAAGAGATGAAAAGAATGAAAATTGTAAAAATGATGATAATGACATTAATAAGCTTGATGCCAGAATTATCAAAACAGCTGCTGTTGGCCTAGACAGAAGTGATTTAGGCAAATCCTTACCTCAAATAAGACCTAAAATGGAAAAATTGAATAAAATGTATGATGTTCATATCTGTGGTGAAGGTGGTGAGTTTGAAACAATGGTATTAGATTCCCCTATATTTGACAAGGGGTACTTTAAATTGAAAAACATTAATATTGAAAATAATAATGACAATTTTGATTATGTTTATAGTTGTACTTTTGATGTTGAGGTTGTTGAAAAAAATAAATCAGAAGACAACTTTGATTTACATAAATATTTGGAAACGATAATTTCTCCAAAGTTGTTTGAAAATAAATGGGAACATTTGAAAAAAGATGTTGAAAAAGAATTAAAAATTACATTTTTGCCAAAAGAAACAAAAACAAAAAATGAACTTATTGATTTAAAAGATGGTGTTAAACTTCCATCAACTGTCTGCAAGATTGGTGATCTTTTACATATACAAAACATACAACCATTAAATCCAACAGCTTCTTTGGACCAACAATGTGGTGAAGTTTTTAAGCAATTATTTGACATACTCCATACAAACAACATTTCCAAAAGACAAATCTTAACAACAACTGTTTCATTAAAAAATATGTCTAATTTTGCTAAAGTCAATGTGAACTATTCTAAATTTTTTGCAAAAACTGGCTCTTTGCCACCTTCTAGAGCATGTATGG
This sequence comes from Hanseniaspora sp. CRUB 1602, assembly GCA_030573575.1. Taxonomy (NCBI): domain Eukaryota; kingdom Fungi; phylum Ascomycota; class Saccharomycetes; order Saccharomycodales; family Saccharomycodaceae; genus Hanseniaspora; species Hanseniaspora sp. CRUB 1602. Next base: position 59,996 of record JAJMDL010000042.1, on the reverse strand, counting down.
GAAACAAGCACATTTTTGGTGAACTACAATTATCATGCATAGCAACCCTGTGTGAGCAAAAAGAAGCATTTAAAGATGGTATTCATGTTCAAGGTATATCATATTGGAATCCATGCAACATTGGACCCTACTCACAAGTAATTTTTCCAAGAACACAACCAAATAAAATAGCCTACATGGCTGGACAAATTCCATTGATTCCGGCTACTATGAAGTTAAATAAAACTGAAACAAATGACTTACAAGAGGAATGGATTGAAAATACTGTTTTGACACTAAGACATTATGATCATTTGAAAAATCTCGTAGGATTAAAGCATAACCTTCAAACTATATGCTATTTATCCGACAAGTCTATGTTAAATGAAAAATCTATTGATTGTGCTGTGTCTTCTGCTGTAAATGTATGGTCAAAATATTCTAGTGCTGCTGAATCAATGGATGAATCTTTAGAAGATGAAAACAAAAATTGGTTTGCATATGAATCTGAATCTTTTATGGAAAAACAAGATTTAACCAATTTTGCAATAGTAGTAGTAGATGAACTGCCAGCTACTGCTTCAGTAGAAATTGGAGGAGTCGTCTGTGCAAAAATTGAAACCATCAATCCGGATTCATTTGATTCTGATGCTGAAGATAATGCGAGATATGAACTTTTAAGTGAAAAGGGTATAAATGTTTTGAATGATGATATTAGTTATAATTTTACAATGGAATTTTTCGAAACTTTTGAGGAATTTATAAAAGCAATGAATGAATATGAAAGTGGGCCTTTCCAAGGCACATTATATTTCAACCATACTAGTTTAATAAATGAAACCAATTACACTGATAAAAAAATTTTAGAATTTGAAAATATAGAATATTTCCCTGTAAAAAGAGTATTTGATTACAATGGAAAAGAATTTAATATAGCATTAGCTAAAAAAAAAGTGATTATATAATTTAGAATTTTTTTATTTAAATAATTTTCTGAATTTTGATGACTTTTTCTGCTTTTTTTCAGTATTTTCTGCTGTTCCATTTGATTTTTTAGAATCATCATCTTCTTTAAAGTTACTGTAATCATGTGCTTTATGAATTGGAACAGTATGTTTAGAACCATTGTTTTGATTTGCCTGTTTACCTTCATTTTTCATATACTCACTTGGAATAGCCATTTCTTTATTATATTGTCTATCTTCAAATGGCCTTCTTTGATTAGCTTGATGATTCTGTTTATTAACATTTCTGAAAAAAGCTGGAATTTCATCATTAATTTTTTGATCTCTCACTAATTCCAATTCTGATCTGCTGGCAGATAATTTCAAAACGTTTTCCATAAAGTTGGAAGATGTTATTATTGCATCACTTCCAATGAAAACATCTCTATTTTTCCAAACAGATTGATCATAAGCAGCTTTTAGTTCAGAATGTGTTACACCACCTATAATATAGTAAAAAATTCTTTGTCTCTCAATATTAACACCATTCTCTTTTTTTATATTCCAATTAGTCTTGATTCTTTGGGATCTGATATTGTTTGATTTAATAATGGAGGAAACTGAATGTTCTTCATTTTCATTATTGATTGAATCACGATCCTCACCTAATTCATATAATTCTACAGGAATACCTTTTATAAAATTAAACTCAGATTCTGGTAAAAGCAAAGCATTTGTGATTGATTTACTAATGTTGACACCACATGCTGGTACAAATCTTGAAGTAGTGTATATTTCAGTATTGTTTAATATAGTCTCATGGTACAATTTCTTACCCCCATCCTCAATAAATGGTTTTTGTTTCACACTTTTTTTCATTATTGGACTACCTAACATTTCAAAATTAGAATAAAATCTCATGAATTGCTCAAAGTATGGGTGATTAAAATCAACATTAATAAAATTTAACAATTTAACATAATCTTCCTCTATCAATCCTCCTCTGTATAAACCATAAATAGCTATACATCTTACTTTATCCATAATAGATACTTCTTCCACAGAAAGGACTTCATCAAGTAAATAATTTAAGGTGAACCCCTTTGATACATTATTGCCATCAGAATCTCGCCCTTTACTCAACATAACTTGTTCTGGTTCAGCCACATTTTCAGCCAATTTCCTTTCACCAATATTTTTCATACATTCTTCTATCAAAACTTTATGTAAAATCAATTGTCTTCTCTCCTCATCAAACATTTTCAAATGGGCAACTACAGATAATAAGTCAGAAGCATTTTTGACGTTTTGTCTATCAACTAATAAAGGATTATCTTCAATCAATTTTTTAATTTTTCGATTGATATTTTCCTTTGCATCAATAATATGTAAATATCTTAATTCTTGCCAAATATTATCGTACATCTCTTTTAAGCAACCTGTCTTTGTTTCCAGTATCCCTTGCTCATTTTCAACTTCATAATCATAGGTATCTTTCTCTTTATTCAATTTCTTTGAAGTTAATTCATTATAAGCTAATGACTGGTATGTAAAATCATGCACCAATGGAGCCATGAAATCAAGAGTTCTATCTGTTATCAGCATAATAGATCTTTGCCTATTATTTTTTGGATCTGGATAGTTATAATTTGTTCTTGCGTAATCATCTAATCTTTCTTGTAAAAGTTTTGCTACTAATTGAGAAATACATGCAGATTGACAGATTTTAACTTCTTTCTCTGATGGCTGATAATTTCTTATTATTGGATATTCCCCAGTTATTATGCAAACATTTATCAAGGAATTAACAATAGTTTCTATATATTCTTCCACAAAATTTAAACAATTTTTGTTGTAAAAAATTTGAAAGGAATCAGGCAAATCTAATGATTGAAATACAAAGGATTGTTTGGGTAATAAAGAAAGCATAACCTCTTCCATAGAACTAATAAAATAAGGTAATCTAACTTGTGAATCTAAAAAATTTTTCAATTCCATATTTAATCCAGGTAAAAATCTTAAATGGCATTTTTTATATTTTGTAGGGAATTGTTCAAAATCAGAATTCATTATCTTAATATTATATTTTGTAGGCTTCAATAAATAGATAACCTCAATAGGATGTTCACCAGTTCTTTTGATATCATCAATCAAATCACAACTAGTGACATGTTTCAAAAGTTCATTAGTATTATTAGTTGGAAAGAGGGATTCAAATATATTAAGAACAAATGAATCTATAACCAAGAATTTCAAGTTGTGAGCTGTTTTGACACCATCAATAACAGAAAGAATATAGTTTTTCTGAAGGGTAATAAGATTACTCATTTATTTTAAAAAAGAAACCAAAATAAAATTAATAATAAAAGGTAATAAGAAAATAATTCAAATTTTGGTTCTTTTTTTATTTATTTATTTTTATAAAAAAAAATCTTTTTAAATTAAGTGTTTATGTTTTTGTAACTTTTTTAGCTTTTATAACCAAATCAAAAAACAAAAAAAAAACATTAAAATAATAAAGCTAAAAAAGTTGTGTATGATGTTTCTTAAACAAAAAAAAAAAGATAATACAATGCAAATAAAGTCACATGACTCTATCATAATTAATCCATAAATTATATGATCTAAGGAAGAAAAGATCAATTGGACCTATCATATATATAAATATAATATCTAAAATGCAAACATAGAATGTTTAATTTCATACAATAGCGGTATCCATTAAAAGTGGTGTCTCTAATATTTCCTTTTGCTTATCAATATCATCATTAAGATATTCATTTTTAATAATATTTGGCAAAAATAAAAGATTTATAACAAAACTTATACCAGCAAGAAACAAACCCAAGTAGAGGAAATGGAATGTATTGTTATAATACTGATATAACTTGAAACCTGTGTATGTCACAATTGAGGCAAACATCAATTCCATTATAGTAAACAATGAAAACAAGTTGTTATTCATTTTGTCTAATTTTTTGCCGCTATTGCACATAGAAACGTGATTTATTAATATTATTAATATTATATTGCTGTTGTATTGGAAAATACTTTTAACAACCATATACGCCCAAGTAGCCAGCACAAGGTACTTACTCTTACTATCATTATCATTCTGATTATTACCATTGATCGTAAAAGATAGAATTATATTTAATATCAAATTTACACAATTTGCAATAAACAAATGTATATGGTCTTTCTGTTTATTATTTCCTTGTGTTTTTAACAAGTGAGAAACAAGTTTATCCATGAATTTATCAATTACAAAATATGACAAAAGACTTATCAAAGAGTAAATTCCATTCAAATAATTTAAACTTATATTGGTGAAATAAGGTTTTTCATTCATTAAACCAACACTGATTATAACCGGTATAAATGCAAATGTTGATAGTTGAGATATTTTAAGAATGAAAGTGGTGGCAATGGTTAATGAACAATATGAGTAATTTACTTTATGATGCTTATTGTCATCATCATCACCACCACTATCATTACTCTCCGTTGTCTTGTTGTAGTTTTTACCTCTTGGAATATACATATAGATCAAAACCATTTGAAGTAATTGAAAGATCAATGACACAAATAAAACCTGATATTCATTTATGTAATCAAACTCAATAAAAACATTTAACAAAAAAGGGGATAAAAATCCAACAAGGTAAATGAATCCATTTAATCTTGATATAAGTTGATTTCTGTTTTTATATTCATTTATGAATAAATATGTAAGTGTTATTGGTAATAAAAGAGTTGTATCAATGCTTTGCAATGATTTCATGAAAATATAATATGATAGCGAATGGGTATTTGTTTTGTAAGGATTTAAATATATCATTTTAATGATTATAGAGAAAATGGAAAATGCTGTATTGATTTGATATTTGATGTATTTGCTAAAAGGGGTAAAATGATTAAGGAGAAGAAATGACATCAAATTGATCATAGATGCAGATATAGTCGTAATTGACATATATTTAAGATATGTATCATTATCTTGAAATAGTTTTATTTCTAAATTTTTAATAATAGAATCAGGTAAAACCAATATTGTTGAGGATAAACATAATATGAATATTATTGTATTAATATTGCTTTTCATGATATAACGCATTTATTAAGCAATTCTATTAAAAAAAAAATATATATTTTAATAAGTTTGATTTCAATATAAACTTGTTAAATGGCTTTATATATTATATTTTTATTTTAATGTTTTTTTGTTAATTAAAACAAAATTAATTTGTATAATTTTAACATTTACACAATAAGAGTGTTTTTTTCTCTCTTACAAAAATTATATATACATTTAATTATTATTATATATATATATATTGTTTACTAATATTTGCATTGTATATCTCAATGTGGAGAATCTAAGAGAGAATTTCTAGTAAATTATTATATATATATATTTATTTTCTAAGGTTAAAAAAATTTATTCAAAAAAAAAGAAAAAAGAAAATCATATATATTTTTTTGATCTACAAATTATCCATAATATGTGTGTGTGTTTCCCGTATATACATATATTTTTCTATATATAATTGTGTATATAATCACGTGGGTATATCTGTTTTTATTTATTTATTTTTTTTTCTACTTTTAACCTTTTAAGTTACACCATTTATCTAACTTATAGAAATAATAATAAAACAAACCAAGATAATAAAAGAAATACATAACTTATACCATTGTAATGACTAAAATTAAATATAAAAAACTTGAAAAAGTTATAGATACAGATGATACTTCTATATTACATTTACATTTAGATAGTTTGAAGAAAGTATATAATTTATTAACAATAATATATCACAGAAACAAAAACCAACATAATATGAAACTCTATTTTAAACATGTCAAGAGTTTAAAAAAGCTTTTATATAATATCTTGGTTGAAGCATCTGACCATAAAAATACAACTGCTATCAAACTGTATGGTTTAATAAAATATAATAATAAATATAACAAAGTTGTTATTAAAAAAATGGTTTATGATTTTTATAATGTTATAAATGCTAAAACTTTTATTAATTTAGCTATTGTGATGATTACTATTATATCAGAAATATATGACCTTCTTATAGTTAAATATATAAACATAATAGATAATTATTTGAAAGATAAAAAAAATTTAGAAATTGTTAAAATAGGTAATAGATTAAGAATAATGGCTATAAAACAAGAAAAGAAAAATAAAATTTGTATAGACAATGATTTTGTTGAAATAATCAACTCAAATAAAGATTCAAATATGTTGAATATTGATATTAATAATGATGATTTAGGTGAAGAGATAGTATTTATAGAAGAAGAAGAGAAAGAAAAAAATGAAATGCCTGATAAAAGCAAAACTACAATTGAAATATTAAAGAATAAAACAGTTAAAATAGAGACACCTACAGAAAATAAGACAAAGAAGGTTAGTAAGAAAGGCAAGAAAAAGAAAGGTAAAAGCTTAATTGATGATATATTTGGTGGATTTTGATTTTTTCATCACATTTTTGTGATAGTCTCACGTGATTATATCCTATTTAGGTTAAATCAAAAAAAAAAAAAAAAAGAAATTTTTTTATTTCCCTCTTTTCTTTTTTTCTATGTTTTTTTTAATTTTTTTTTATGAAAAATTTATTTAACATATTTATAATTGTTTATATTTATATATATATATATAAAAGTGATCACTTAAATGTATATATATATATATACAAAGAGAAATAATATATTATTACCAAAAATATGTCTTTGGAAAATAAATTATTCACACATCCTTTTCAAAAGATTGTTACTAACAAAAACGGTGATTTATTATTTGCTTTAATCAAAGATAATTTCCAAGTTTACTCTTTGACAAATGATTTTCAAAAAATCTTTGAATTTAAAGATTCTTTGCCACAAATAATTGAAAAAGAAACTGAAACAACAAAGGTTGATGATGATGGTAAAGTTACAAAGAAGAAAAAGAAGAAATCTAGCAACTACCAACCAAACAAACATCAATTAGAAAACTATGAGTTTTTAAGAGCTATTTCTTTATCAAAAGACGAACAGCAAGTCTACATAATCTCAGATTTTGAAAAATCTGTAATAATATTCAATATCACATATGGGGAAAAAATCAAATTTGATTTTTTCAAAAAACAACCTTTCCCAAAGAGACCAAATTGCTTGACATCTTTTGAAGAAAACTTATATATTGGTGACAAGTTTGGTGATGTCTATAACATTAAAAACAATGATGTATCTGTTATCAAACCAGAAGAAATGAAACCAATTTTAGGACATGTTGGTTTATTAACTAATGTTGAGCATTTACAAGATGAAAGTGGTAAAAAATATTTATTGTCTGTTGATAGAGATGAACATTTAAAACTATCTCATTTGCCCCAATCATTTGTTCTTAATAAATTCATTTTTGGTCATAAAGAATTTATTTCAACTCTTGTAGTTCTAGACTCTTATTTGATTTCTGCTGGTGGTGATGATTTCATCATGGTTTCTAACTGGAAAACTGGTGAAGTTTTAGATAAATACAATTACATAAATTTAATTAAAGATGATGATATTGTAGCCAAAATTCATAATGCTCTGCCAAGATTCCAAAAGGAAGGTCAAGATACTATAAGAGAATTCTGTATTAGTCAATTATTCCACAATACTAAAGACAATAAGATTATAGCTATAATTGAAGGTATTTCCAAATTTTTTGTTTTTGATTTAGAAAATGGTAAATTAGTTTTAACAAAGACTAGCAAAATTGATGATATTATATTGAGTGTAGCTAATGGTCCAGAAAAGGAAGAAGGATCTTTAATTTACAATACTAATAATCAAAGTGAAACTGGTAATTTGATTGGTTTTATTAAATCTGACTACACATGTAATAATGAAAAGACTGAAGTTTTCAATAAAGCTTTACAATCTCAAAATAATGATTTCAAAGATTTTGTTGTTACTAATGAAGATTTTGACTTGTGTCCTATATACTTCAATCACAATTTAAGAAAACATGCTGATGTTTTCCCTTAAATTGAGGTTTGCAAAATATTATATATTTCATCAAAATAATTTTCAAATTGTGCTAAATCATCATTGAAAGCAACATGTATTAATTTGAAAACAAATGCATAAACAATGTTTTTATTATTATTCGTGTTTTTCAAAACATCAATATCAAATGGGACTTGTATCTCCTGTAAAATATAAAAGTAATCAATACCCATTTGTAAAAAACAATCAATTGATAAATTAATGCTTCCACTTAAATCCAAAATTTTTGAAAAATATTCCACAACAATCTCCAAATATCTCTCTTTCACTCTATTGATCAATTGGACAGATTTAAATTTCATATTGATATTAGATTCTATAATTTTCAAGTTAGTCAAAGAACCTACAATATTGTTAGATATCTTAAATTTGTTACTATTATCAATAGTGAAAGTAGACCAGTAATTGCTAAAATCTGCAGTCTTATATGGGGTAGCTTGATTAATGATTTTATACAAATTTCTACAATCTTTCAAGATATAATTATTTATTGTTTTATCTTTCAGCGTTTCAATTTCTTTTGTTACTGCTATGAATGGATTGCTATGAGAAATTTTTGCTAATTTAGGAATGGTTATGTTTTTCAAATGGTCCAAATTATTCAATACTATCAATTGCTTGTCACTCTTTGAATAATTATGTATCAAAATTTGGCAACAGTCATATACTAATTTAATAACAACGTTTGGATATAAAGTATTGTTAATCTCATCAATAAGTTTTGTATGCATAATTAAAATTTTTTCAAATAGCAAGCATGAAATTGTCAAATTGCTATTTTGATTCATTGTCTTCCAATCTTCTAATAAAACTAGATTGCTAATATCTTTTAATAACATCTCGTTTAATATGGAAACAAGCTGAGTAGAAAGTTGGTCCATATCTTCTTTTCTGTTCAATTTTGTATAGAATAGTCTCAAATCATTGTTTAAAATTGACAATGGTTTTACCCAATGCAAATAATAAGAGTTAGAGTCTATATTCAACTCGTTGTTATTACTAGCATTGCTGAAAAATCTTTCAATTATATTGTTTTGAATAAATTCATTTACTTTTTCTTTTATACTGTTTTCAATAATTTGTAAATCTTCTGTTAAAGTACCACCATTATCAGACAAATAAATTTGATCATATCTGTTTTCTGTTGTTATTGGTGATTTTTTACCATTATTTAGCTTGTTTTTGAAAAAAGTTTCAATTGTGTAATATTCCTTTGGGATCAAATGATCATTGTTATCAAACAATTCATCAACTAAGTCCATTTTTTTAAAATCTTCCATTTCTAAAATAAATCTTGAAAATAATTCAGAGTTTTGTACATCTTTTAAATTAGTTAAAATTATGTTGAAGTTGGATAAATTGTTTACCAAAGGTAATAGCATTTCATATAATTTATTCCATTTTTTCCAAAAATCATTACTTTTTTTACTATTAATGGTTACATTGTTGAAGATAGCTAAAATTTTTTCAACATTACTATATTCTTCATCTTCCTCCTCCTCCTCTTCTTCATCATCTTCTTCCTCTTCGTTATAAAACCCATCATTACTATTCATTGTCAGTAAAGTCAAATAGTTTCTTAAATACCTTGTAATACTACTACTGTTCTTAACAATTTTGTTGTTTATACCTTTGTTTTCAATTTGTACAAAAGAAGTACATGTTTTATCTATAACAGTTAAACTTTGTTCAAACTGTGCTAGTTGAAGAGTGATCCAATAATCAATTATATTTTTTACATTTTCCTCTTCAGTATCTTCTTCTTTTGAAATATGCTCAGCATACAAAGAACTAATAGCCTTATAGTTGTGATTGATAACTAAAAGTCTTTCAAAGATTTTAAGAATGTTTTCATTGTTTTCAATATCACTAGCTTCTTGATCATAATTATTTACATTAAGTAAATCTTGATATGCAAAATTAGTAACGTTTAAATCTTCTCTTATTTCATTCAAAACTTTTTGTCTATAATTTTTCAAAACTTCATATATTTCATCATCAATTCTTTTAAAAAAAATGCTAAATTTACTTTTATTTTTTTTGAATTGCAACTTGTAGTTATCATATAATCCAAGTATATCAATCATTTCATCAATTCTGTTCAATTGAAACAAAGATAATACAACATTTGGTAAGCACAATAAACTCATAACAGTTTTATTTCCTTTCACTTTATCAAAATTACCAATAAACTCATTAATTGAGTTTATTTCATTATGAGATTCATTAGCCATTCTCATAAGTTCATTAAAGCTATGCTTCAAATCTTCATAATTCTTGTTATAATGAGTGTCACCTTTTAAGAAAGAATCATAGTTTTGTAGAACAGAATCTAGATTGCTTTTCAATATTAATATATCATTAAAATTCGACTGGATTGATCTTTGAAGCTTTTGTTCATCTATCTTAACATCCTTTAACAAATGAGATAAGTTCAAGGAATGATTGTTTAGTAAGCTATAAAGAGTTAGAAACTTGGAAGTATCAAAACTTACAGAAGTTATATCATAACAACCTTTTTTAACATTATCATTAAATGATGGAATTTTTGATGATATTATTTCATAATGTGCTTGAGATAAAGTTATTGAGGAATCATTATTAAAAGGATTTAATAATTGACGTTCTTTTACCGATTCAATGGAACTTATTGATGTATCCACATTTTCCTTTGAAAAATTCAATCTTGTATTGGCAAATATATCAGCATGTGAATAATCTTTTAATAGTATATTTGTAGGCTCATTTTCATTATCTTTTTTATTTTTTTTAAAATCTAAAATTGGTTTACTGTTGACAGTGTAATTAATTTGATCCCATGGATTACTATTTTCGGTACTTTCTATATCATATGATATACCCGAATGTAATCCAGATTTGGATATATCGTATACTTGAAATAAATCAACACGATCAGACATTTATATAAAAACGGTTAGTATTATTGTTATTTTTAAAACTATTTTTTTTTTTTTGGTAATAATATATTTAAACATTGAAAAACTAGTACATTAATATCTTTGTTGTGTTGTTTTTTTTTTTTATAAACAAATTTTTTTTTTCTTTTCAACACAATTTGAAAAAAAAAAATACATATATATATATATATAAATTTAGATAATCAGGTTCCAAATATCACGTGCATATTTTTGAATGTAAATACAAATAAAATTGTAATAATTATTTTTATGAACTATTTAATTATTTTTTCTTATGAATATTTGTTATTCTTTTTTAGCTTTTTTGATATTAGTTTTATCTTCATTTTGTAAACTAGATTTGTCTTCTTCTTGTTCCAATTTTCTTTTGTTATTTTTAATTCCTTCTTTCTTTAAAGATTCTCGTTTCTCAAGTTCTTTGGCTAGATCTTTAGCAGCAGTTTGATTTTGTTCTTTCTTGGCTTTAGTATTTTTCTTTTTGTTTTCTGTTTGTGTCTTATTGCTTATTTTATTTTTAAATTTTTGCTTTATTTCTTTATTTTTATAAACTAGTTCATCTTTTCCTTTCAATAATGGATTAAATCTCATGATATCCGGTAAAACAATATACTTTATTTTATTGCCTTGAATTATAGTAGCTTCATCTAGTATTACATTCATATTATCTGATACATCCTTGAGAGTTCCCTGGTAAAATTTACTATTGTTTTTTTTATTGTTTCCACCTGTATTTGCCGTTTTTAATTCTATAGGATAGTTTATACATTCTTTCAATAATCTTAATGGTATGTCGTTTCTATACCTTGTAGTTACAACTGGTTTACTATTAGTGGTAGTTTTGTGTTTGTTGTTATGTTTTAATTTAATATTAGTCATTATGAAATGTGCTATACTACTATTATGAATTTGGTTACTTTGATTATATTATTCTTTTTCTTTTCTCTCTCTTTTTTTAATAATTTTTTTTTCTTGACTATGTTTGATAAATTCGAGAAAAATAGAGAAAAAAGCAAAGAGATAAATAATAATAAAAAATAAAAAAAAAGATTTAAAACAGTAATTTTCTTGAAAAAAACAAAATACTGAAATTTCATTATCATGTATAAATATATATATATATTGGGTAATTTTATAATAAAAATTGGAAAGATGTACTCATCCTTTAAACCAAATTTTATTAGAAAAAAAAGGGAGGTGATGATCATACCATATTAATTCGTATAATTCTAGTAAAAAGCAAGAATTATGAATAAACAATAAATATCAAAATACATTTATCCCAAGTAAGCTACTTTTATAAAAAAAGTAACTACTGGTAACATATACGGTAATGATCATGGTTTTTATTATATTATATATCTGTGTTTAATTTAAGTGTGTAATTTATTTTTTTTCTTAAATTTCGAAAACATTTACCAAAAGTTTTTTTTTTTTTTATAACACGTTCAAATGTTTTTGCATATATATAAAATGTTATGGCATGTAATATCCGATAAGACTTCCATTTTGGGATATTCAGTTAAACAAAAAAGAAACGTGAATTTTTTTAACTAAAAAAAAAAAATTAAAACTTAATAATTTTTCTTTTTTAAATTATGTTTTTACTAAAATAATTAATAAAACAAATACCAAAAAATAAACTGAATTTGTTATACTATATAATATGGCTGCTAAAGAATATACTCAGGAAGATATTATCTTAGCTATTCAAATTTCCGAACAACAAAACAATGCTAAACAATACAAAAAGACAATTAAAAAATTAAAACCAATATTATCAAGCACCAATATTTTTAACCAGCAACAACAAATTCAAATACTTCAATTATTGTTAGAAGCTTATATTGAATTAGAAAATTTAGAAGATGAAACATTTTATCAAGTTTTGACTACATTAATACAATTAGACCCAAAATCAACATTATCTTCCAATGAGAAGTTTTTCATTTTTGGTCAATTACTAGGTGGTGAATCAGGTATCCAAAGTTACCAACAAGGTATTGAAAACATAAAATCCAAAAAAGAAATTACTAAAGATGATAAATCAAAAATGATTTCAGGATATTTATCTATGTGTGAAATTTATATGACTGATTTGTGTATGCTTCCTGAAGCAGAACAACAATGTGAAAACTTTTTGAATGAATGTTTAAAGATTAATGAAAATTTTGCTAATGTTTGGTTACAATATGGTTCTTTCAAAATCTCTCAGCAAAAATTTAATGATTCTTTACAATGTTTTGAAAAAGCATGGTCACTATTCACAACCAAGGAAAATTCGAACGAGGAGAGTGATTCTTTAAATGATTTACAATTCTGTTACAATTTGATCAAATTTTTAATGGAACTTGGTCAACTAGATTTAAGTTTAGAAATTTTAAATGAATCAAAAAAATATGAAGATGATAATATTGAAGGTTTATATTTAGAAGGGTTTTTAAACTATTTATACTTGAAAATTAAAAACTTTAATATAAATCAAGCATTGAACATTAACAATAAATATACTCCAGACCAGTTTATGAATAATGATTTGAACGCTACAATTTTGGAAACACCAGTAAATCTGAATAATGAAAGTTTAAATGAAAATCTAATAGATGCTAAAATTGCATTTTCTTATTTGCTACTACTTGCAGAAAATATGAATGAAATTGATGAAATGGTTCAAGAATATATAGAAGGGTCTAACAATATATTGGCCAATGAATTAGGTGGTGCTATAGATAAACAAGAACTAATAAGTTTGAAAAAGGGTGATTTTATCAAAGATGCAGATGAAGTAGATTTAGATAATGAAATTTCATAAATAACTAAATAGTTTTTTTTTAGTGTATTAGTAGCATATAATATAAAATATATGTTTTTTTTTTTTAAATTTTTTCCTTTATCAAATGATAATGGTACAATTGTACTTTTGAGTTTTGCACATAAAAAAAATTTTTTTTTTTAATTGATTGATTGTATTAATCTTTTATATTTAAAGCACTCATATCTTGAGTAACAATATTTTGTTCTGCATGAGCTTCTGCTGTATTTTCCGTATGTTCTGTAAATTCATCTTCTATAATTTCGACATAATCTTCAGGAACTAAACCAGCTTCTCCACTGTCATCTAATCTTTGAACAACAAGCCAACCTTGACCATGTTTATAGTTTATAAATATGAGATCCCCTTTTTTCAATGGAAGCTCATTATCATTCAAGTTTTCAAAATCATATAAGGCAATACCTTCTTTGTTGATAATATATTCTCTGGGTAGAGAATAACTTTTTCTTTTATCATTGTATTCTCCACTGTAATTATCATCATCAGATATTATATATTCTTGCTCATCCTCTTCATCTAAATAACCGTAATGCAATGGATTTTCAGCATCATATGCAAAATCTCTTACGGAAATATATCCAGTATATTCAGAATCATCATCATCAGAATCAGCATCATCAAAAACATTATCAGAAAGTTTTGCTTCTTTTTCTGTTTCATTATAAATTGTATCTTTGTTTTGGAAATCTATCTCTTGATTTGAAATATCATGAGCATTAGGTGTTTGAGGAGTTAAAATTACACTACAATCACTGCTATCAAGATTGCCTCTTATTTGTAATGAGGTATTATTATCAGTCATTATATTTTTAGTTTTAGAAAACAAAATATTATTAATTTTTTAAATTGCTGTTTATAATTGAAGTTAAAGATGTTGTTTTGATTTTTTGTTTTTTAATAAAAGAAAACAAATGAGAAACTTATTTTTTAATTAAATTTTGTTTTAGCTTGTTTACCATAAATTTAATATAATTATAACTTTTGTGTTTTTTTTTATTATCTTTAGATAAACTGTAATATTAGAAAAAAAAACAGATTCCGATAAGATATTTATTTGATTTAAAATTTACTACTGTTATAAGTTTTAAATGTGATTTTGGTGATACTTAATATATCAAGCAATGTATATACTTTAAAAAAAGGTAATATATATATCTTTATATAAAGATAATTTTGGTTTTTTTTTGATGTTTTTGTTTCAACAATGAAGGAAGACAAAAAAAAAAATGAAAACACCGTTGAAAAAGTTTTTTTTTTTATTATTATAGGAAAAATTTTTTAAAAAAAAAAATCATCATAGCCTAGACTTTTTTGTGTTTTCTATAGCAAAAGCTTGTAATTATTCCTATAAATATATTTTTGAGGGAAATCACATGATACACTGACTTATACTTTATTTTCAAAAATTATAAATAAATCTAAGAATATTTTAGAAACGATTTAATTAATTGAAATTAATTGCTTTATATATACAAGTTGAAAATTGAATTTAAATTATTTGTTATATAAATTATCTATTTTTTTTTTTTTTACATAGCCATGTTAAATCTATCTAAAACAACAACATTAGCTACAGTATCTTTTTCATTTAATTCAACAGACAAATATTTTTTGTTGGGGTAAGTATCACTTGTTGTTATAATATTTGTATCATTAAATATAGCAATATCATCATAAGTGACAGAATAATGATTGCTTGTTAATAACTGGAAGTTCTTAAATTTATATTTGATTGAGATCGAGTCTTTTGTAACTCCATCTGCTAAAACTACCGGCAAATTTAACTCCAAAGTAGATGATTTATGTTCACTTTCTATTTTTATTTTATCTTGTTGAAAGAGCATTCTTACATTAAAAGAGTTAAGTATTTCTTTTGTATTTTCAGTAAATGGGAGAGTTTGAGTATTATCAAATATTAAATATTTTTCTTGCAAATACTTGAAATCGTACTCTTTAAAAGGAATTTTTAGGTAGCTAGTATTTTTTCCTAAATCACCAACAATCATTAAAGAATCAATATCTATTTGAACAAGCTCTCTTGTCCAATTATCGGAATTTTTTATATCAAATAAAAATTCAATTAATGGTAAACATAAATTATTAACATCAATTCTTTCACCTCTGTCTTTAGTGAATGTTACTTCTTTATCTATAAACGGAACTAAATTACAATTCAAACTTTGAAATTTCTTGAATCCCTCTATTTGATTCATTATTAGATGTGATAATTTGCTATCCAAATAAGGAGTGCTAGTTTCAAATTTTATTTCACCTTTCTTTTCTAATAAACGTCCTGTAATCAAATTATGTTGTGTAATGATACTATCATTGTCACAATAAATAGAGGACTCGTTGCTGACAGTGGTTTGTTCTTCTTTATTTTTTGTTATATTCAAACTTTTCAATACAGCATTGCTAATTTTAGTAGTTTCTGGATCTATTGATACATTCTTCATTATTTTCGGTCTCTCTGTTAAAAAACCATCATCACATAATAAGAATTCACTAGTTATTCCTGATGGTGTCTCTAGTGTTGTTATTTTTTCATTTAAAATTATATCATTAAATTCTTCTTGGCCTTTCACCAATGAATCAATATAAACAAATATCCTTTTTTCAAAGTTATTATCAGCTTCAAAAGTTAATTGTAATTTATTATCATTCTTTATGTCTAGAATACAATTTTCTTGCTCCTTCATATAACTAATGAAGTCG
Organism: Hanseniaspora sp. CRUB 1602; assembly: GCA_030573575.1. Taxonomy (NCBI): domain Eukaryota; kingdom Fungi; phylum Ascomycota; class Saccharomycetes; order Saccharomycodales; family Saccharomycodaceae; genus Hanseniaspora; species Hanseniaspora sp. CRUB 1602. The sequence continues at coordinate 43,533 of JAJMDL010000042.1, read as the reverse complement.
CCCCATATTTCATCATCATTTTTTTGAATTGTATTTTTCAAGGAACCTGTGACTTTAATACTATTAATCAATAAAGTCTTCATCTCATTGACATCAATAGTTTCACTATTTACAAAAGTTTCTAAATTCTTAAATTTAGTAATTTCAAATTGATTAGATAAATTTTTAGAGTGAATTACTATCACATCTGAAAATTCAGGATTACCCAATACTCTTTTAATTGCTACAGCATATCTGGGTTTTGCTGAATTTTTAAACACTTTAATACCAATCATTGGATCACTTTTAGCTAATTTTAAATATTTTGTTTTAATTTGAAATTTAGTAATTACTAAAGAATCAGAACTTTCTTTATTAAGTTCTTTCGTATGCATGTTCCAGATTTTACTCATGACAGCATTAATATACTCATTTTTCTTCAAACTTTTATTAACACCACCTTTCTTGCTGAAACAATCAACCAAAGCTTTTTTAGAAAATGTTGACAGTTTGGCACATATAACCTTGCTCAACAATGGCTCATAAAGTTCTTTGTTTTGTTGAAATAATTCGTTATATTCATATTTAGAAGGATCTAAAGAAGATATAATTTCATCTTCACTTAAAACATTTTCCTTATTACTTAACTCTTTTTCTAACATATTAACAACATTTACATTGCTTACATTTGAGCTTTCATTTTTATGGATATTAATATTGTAGTTATTTGATTTATAACCACAGTCATCCAATGAGTTTAAAGAATACAATTCATTACGTTTATATCTTTTAGTTTTTATTCCTTTTTTTTTGGCTAAATCTGCAATTCTCTGTTTTTGTGAATATTGTGCATCCCTCTCTTCTTTATCTCTATTCCCTGTCTCTTTCAAAAAATCAAAAATATTGCCAACCCCTTCAACTTCAAGTTCCTGAAAATCAGTGTTAACTGAAATATTTTCATCATTAACTTTTTCATTATGTAATTTTTCTGCAATTATACTGTTATCTTCCTCAAAATTATTATCATTCAATAAAAATTTTTCTTCATCTCTACTTAAAAAAAATTGCTCTTCATCATAAGGCTGATCAATATCAAACGTAGTTAAATCATGAAGAGAATCTTCATTATTGAGCATATCATCCAATTCTGAAGTTTTAGGTTCTATATTTTCATAAGTAATGTCATCTATATTATCTTTTTTAGTATTCAAGTCTTTTAAATAATTTTGAAATAAATTGTGTAAATCTTGGTTATTTTCTTTCTTATTTGAATTGTATTTTAAAGAGGTTGTAACGAAGTGTCTTACATAAACAGAAGAAGGGTATCTCAGTGGTTGTTTATAAAAACATCTCATTAGCATATTATAATTAACAAATGAAGTTTCAAATGTGGTTATATCAATTTTTTATCATTATATATATATATATATTATTACTATCATTTTAAAAAAATATATATTTGTGTTTAAAAAAAATAAAATTATCACTTGAATAAGAGAATATATAAAAATGAAAAAAAAAGAAATTATTTTTTTTTTCATTTTTAAGATTTTTTTTCCCATGTATGATCACGTGAATTACTAGCTTGCCAAAAGATAATCGTAAAGGAATTAGAGCTCCGTTAGTTTCCTAATCTGGATATTTCGGGTGGTGAACTCCATTTTTTATTTCTGAAAAATATTTCTTTTTTTTAGGGAAAAAAATGGGCCATTTTTAAACACTTATCAGTTTAATCATTAACACGAAATCACCAAAGTTGATTGCGCAAAAATGAAAGTTGTTTATTAAAAACAATTTGTTAAACAGATAATTCTAAAAAGCCAAGACTACTATATAAAGAAAATACAAGAGTAATAAAACATTATTTATTTATTTTTTGTGTTTCCATATGTATCATTGTAAATTTATAAATATAAATAATATTACATATAAATAATAAACAAACCAGTGATTATTTATATATACATATTATTTATATATTAAACTTATTATGAACCAAACAAATATTTTAAAAAATTCATTTAAAAGACAACAAATTTTAACAAGTAGATTGTACTTAAGCAAAAGATCTTTTGGAGCTGCTACCAAAACTTTGAAACCTTCAATGGCTGCTTCTATTCCTTCAGCCACACACTCTTTTAATAATCAATTATTAGATAAAGAAGAGATAGAAAAATTAGCTCATTTAAAAGCTCCATTGCCTGATGCTTTCTTGTCTAAGATTCCTAAAAGAGATTTATTATCCTTATTCTTAATAGGTTGTTGTTCTTTGAATAAGCCAATTTTAGATTTAGTTATCAAGATCTTCCCAATTGTCCCACTACCTCTGATTAAATATTTTATCTATAATTTATACTGTGGTGGTGAAAACTTCAAAGAAGTTTTAGAAACTGGTGCTAAATTGCAAGCTACTGGTGTCAACAATATGATGTTATCCTTAACTATTGAAGATTCTGAAGGTACAAAAAACATTGATATCAACTATATTGTTGATGAGACTATTAAATCTATTGAAGGAATTTTAAAGCCACATTTATTAAAACAACTTGATGCTATTGTCGCTTCTGGTAAGTCAAACATCAATGATATCCCACCTGGATATATTGCTTTAAAGCCAAGTGCTTTAGTTAAAGATCCATTCAATACTTTATTAAACTATGATATTAACTCTCCTAATGAACACTGGAAAAAACAATCTTTGGAATTATTCAATAACTGTGCTAAAATTACTCAAGTTATTCGTGATTTAAATGAAGAATTATCTAAAAAATATCCAGATAGAAAAACTCCATTTTTTGTTTCTACTATTGATGCTGAAAAATATGATCTACAAAAGAATGGTGTTTACAAGTTGCAAACTCAATTATTCAAAAGATTCAATAAAGTTACTGATAAGCATATTTCCGTCATTGGTACTTGGCAATTATATTTAAAAGATTCTCAAAAAGATTTATTAGATGACTTTAAAGCTGCTGAAAAGGATGGTTCTTATAAGATTGGTTGTAAACTTGTAAGAGGTGCTTACATCCATTCAGAAGCTAAAAGAGATCAAATTATTTATGAAAACCAAAAGGGTACTGATGAAAACTATAACTCCACTTTAGCCATTGTTGCTAATGACTTATTGGCTAACAAGGACTCCAAATTTGGTCATTTAGTTGTTGCTTCTCATAATTATAACTCACAATTGATAATTTCTGCTAAATTGGCTGCTGCTAAAAAGACTGGTGGTGAAGGTCAATACAAGATTGTTTTAGGTCAATTGTTAGGTATGGCTGATAATGTTACTGATGATTTGGTCCATAACCATGGTGTCAAAAACATCATCAAATATGTTCCATGGTCTAGTGATTCCTATGAAACTAAAGACTATTTATTAAGAAGATTACAAGAAAATGGTGATGCAGTAAGATCTGATAATGGTTTCCCATTATTAAAAGCTATATTTAGAAGTTTGAGACTTTAGCCATTGTTGATATTACTTATATAAAACAAATACATAATATTAATATAAATCAAAAAAAAAGCCATTTTAAAATTTTTATGAAGTTTATGTTTTTTGTTTTTTTTTTTTTAATCTTTCATTTTTCTTATTGGAGTCTTGATAAATTGTAAAATAGTTTGAATAGAAGAAGTTGATGGTGTTGAAATATTTTTTAATGAAAGATCATTTTCAACCACGCCACTTTCTTTTTCATCAATGTTATTATTGATAGGAGTTATTAATCTTTTGTTTTTATGATTAAATGTTGACTTTCTTTGATTGTTTCCATTATCAATTATCAATGTTGGTATTCCTTTTTTGGAAGTAACAACTTTTGATGGAGGTGATTCAAAAGTTGAATTAGAAGAATTATTACTTTCATTCGTGAAATTATAATTTTTTACTTGTTGAGATAATCTTTGTTTTTTTCTAACAGAGTTAATAACTGATAATTTTCTTTTTCTATTGCTTTCATCAATCAAATAATATTGATCATCATCATTTTCTTCTTCTTTCAATTTATCATTATCATCAGCTAATAATTCTTTGTTAAACTGAGCAAATCTCTCATTAATACTGTTTAAACTTTTTTTTTCAAACATTGGTGATCTTCCAATAATTCTTGTGTCTAATAATTCTTTCAATTTAGATTGTAAAAACTGATGTCCTATATCACCATTAAATTTAAATCTAAATCTAGTAGAAATACTGTTCATCACTAATTTCATATCACTTATAAATGATTTATTATTGATATTGACTAACTCAACACTATTTACAATATCAAATTTGCATAAACCTTCTAAATCAAACATCTTGCTATGATCATTACTCCAATAAATTATCAAAACATCAATCTTATAGTGATTTGTGTGATTGATTTCATTTATCATTTGCTTCAATTTGATGAACTCCTTATCCATAAAATCATCAATATCAAATATATCATTATTAGTAATACCAGTATTAAAAATAAATAATTGAGTATTGTTTGGTAGAAAATTTGTTTTATATCTTGAAATTCTTAAATCAACGTTTTCTTGTTGTATATTAAATGGAATTTGGTTCAATCCAATTATCTTAAGAATAGATTTAATTGAAGAATCACTCCAGTCTGATGTATAAACTAACCAATCCAAATCAATTTTATCAAACTTGTTAAAGTTGTTATTGGTTTTAATATTGTAGTTTATATGGTTTAGATAATGTTTTAAAATATTAGTGTTTTTATTATTCAGCAACAACTGTTTGGTAATCTTTAATTGTCTCTTTTCATTTTTAACAGGAGTCAAATTTAAGAAACTAGTACTTTTGGTATTACTTTGTTGACTCAAAAAATCATTTAATGAAATTTGTCTTTGTTTTTTATCAGAAATTAATTTTTTTGTGGCCATAATTGAAATTTCCATTTGATTCTTTTTCAATTTTGTTAATTGTAGAACTTTATATTTGTTTATTATCTTTATCAAAATTTTTGCTTTCAGGTTTTTTTCATAGCATAACGTACTCTTTGTTTCCATTGTAATATTTAAAAGTAATTTATTCACTAGGATATCATCTAAAAACAAATCAGCAGTTTCACATAGAATTTCATTGTAAATTATCTTAAAAGTATTTTTTTTTATCAAACCTGTATCAATTGTTGGAGAATCAGAATGTTGTTTTTTAGGAAGTTCAGGATTCAATAATGGTTTTGGTGGTTTATCAGGTGTTTGTTTGATAGGGGTTTCTTGATTATTATTAATTAGTGAAGTCACTGTTGAAGATTTGAATGTAGGTGTTCCATTTAATCCCAAGTTTTGAGGCTTAGATTCAGTCTCTGAAGGCCCAAATTTTTTTGGCTCAATTTTGTTAGAAATGTTTCCATTGTTATTAGCAAATAAGCTTGAAGTTTTGTTTCCAAAGCTTATTACATTAGTTGATTGTGACTCCACATTACTAAAATTTGATGTTTTTGTTTCCTTAGAAGAAGTTGATCCAAAAGAAAATTTCAAGTTATTATTACCAGATCCTAAATTTGTTAAAGATTTTAAGTCTTTTTCATTGTCTTTAAAGCTGATTTCTTTGCTTTTTTTTTCTTCTTCTTTGTTTTCCCTAGCTGTTGCATTATTAACTCTCCTAAGATTAAATGAGTCTTGAAGTTTTATATCGTTTTGGTTGTTATCAGAAGGTAAGTTTTTATAAACAGTATTAGATGAATCATTACTTTTATTAGAAATTTGAGGTTGTGGTTTTTTAAGAGTTTTGTTTGGGTTTTTTTCTTTGTTGTTTATAAGAGATTTTTTTATTGGTTGCTCTAAAGAACCACCAATTACGTTTTTATTAGATTGTTCCTTCTTGGGTGTAGTCTTCATTTTTCTAAATATTTTCAAACTATTCATTTTTCCTGAATTGATTACCTGACTGTAGCTTGAATATTCCTGTAATTTATTTTCAACACATTGTAAATATGTATCGTTTAAAGATGCCTTTTCTGTTATCAAATGAGTATCATGTAATAAAGTACCTAAATCAAGTGTTCTAGCTTGTATGTCAACGCTAATGGAATAATACTCACAAATTTCAATTATCTCTTTATCATTATTAAATTTAAATAAATCCTGAAGAATACTAAATGATAAGTTTTTTGTAACTTTTTTAGACCAAGTTTGTTTCAATTTCAAAATACCATAAAATCTAATTTCATTAATAAAAGTTTCAAAAAAGCAACTTAATAGTAAAGGAGTATCATTTTTTTCAACTAGAGAAAAAAAAGTAGATGTTAAATTCAAACCGTTATTTATAGGTTTATGTCCTCTTTCCTTAAAGAAACTATTACTCATTAACCTTCTAAAAGTTAAACTCAATTGAAAATTTTTATCATTGAAAACTTCTTTTGGTAACAATTGTACTTGATTATCTAATTCTGGATCTCTTGGATTTAATAAACACCAGTAACTTCTAATTTCAGCTTCATTTGGATAAATAAATCCTCTCTTTCTACCTTCATCATAAATTTCGCATAAAGTCACAATACTCTTATTCAATTGTTCTAATTCCTGTTGTTTACTAAATTCTGCATTATTTTTCACCATAATATGAACAGTTAATAAATGGATTCTTACAATCTTCTCACAGCAATCAACACATTCAGGACCAAAATAATTTTGTAGTGTAAAATCTTGTCTTATAGATCTAGTTCTATCCCAAATAAAAGGCTCATTCTCCGGAAGTGATTGCAAAATATTATCAACAATATAGTTTAAAGTTTTAACTAAAACATTAGGTGGTCTTACATCAGATGGCAATGGTGGTGGAGCACTGGCTGCAGGTCTAGCAAAAGCTTTAATAGCCTTATTCGGAGACACAAAGTTATTCTCTTTTTCTAAATGGGAAACGTTGTTTTCAAGTTCTCTTCTAATTCTTTCAAAAATCGGACACATTTCTAGACATGAACCTTGAAAATCTATAGCCTCATTTAAATGCTTTGAGGTATCTGCTTTATCTACTAATTTCAACTGTTCAAGTTTTAATCTTTCTTTATCTCTTCTTGCTTTAAATTGATCATATAACCCTTGTGTTGTAATATTTCCATTTTTTTTACTGGCTTCTAATTTTTTCAAGGATTCTTGATTTCCTAAATCCCATTTATTTTGTTTAAAAAGTTTAGGAGTAATGGTCAATTTCTTTTTTACCATAAATTTAGGAATTTCAATAGGAGTTTTAGTTTTTTTAATACCTTTTTCCACTGATGTGCTGCTCAATGGTCTTGTATTGTATAAATCGAAAGGAAAATTCTCATAACCTAAATTTTTTTTAAAATTGGTTGTATTATTTGAAACATTGTTTATTGAATTGATATTTTTTGAATTTAAATTTGAATTTTTATTATCCAATGTAGCATTAAATGGTTTATTGTTTGGTCTTTTTTTTACTGTTTTGGCAAAATCATTCTTGTTATTGGCAACGGTTGACATGATTGTAGCTAGAGTAAAATGGGGGGTTTTTCTGTTTTGTAATGTGTTTCCTATTAGTTATTCATAAAAAGCATAAACAAAATGTATATTTAAAAAATCAACCTTTTAAAAAAGCTATACACAAGATTGATAAAGTCTATGTAAATGAACTTTTTGTTTGGGTTTATATATATGTATTTTTCTTTGATACTTAAAAAGAAAAGAAATAAATAGTTTAATAAGTTAGTTTTTTAAAAAAAAATAATGGAGGGAAAAATAAAAATTTTCTTTTTCCAAAATGTTTCACGTGATTTTTCAGTTGAAACTTTTATTTTATATATTTAGAAGTTATTAAATATAATGTCTTTTTAATATTATCATAATAAAGTCAATTTGTATATAACATGTCTGCTACAACTAAAAATACCATTTGCAGAGTCTATATCTTCAATCACATCAATGTTAAAACATGGCAAACATTCACTTAAAAAATCTATTATAATAGATTCATCTCTAAGTTGTAAAACTACAATAGCCTGACTGTGTTTTCTTAATTTTAATAGTCTTTCAACAGTTTTAATAAATGGAATTATTAAAAACTCATTATAAATAACATCCACTGCTAAAATAGAAAGGAAATCTTTATCATTCCTTTTTATAAAATCCGATTCATTAATAAAATTTTGATATGTTGCATCATCACACCAATCTAAGTGTAAAACCTCATATCTAAAATCATTTCCTTCTGCTTCATTGTCAGTTTGTGTATTAATATTTAAACTATTTGATCTAAACTGTTGCAATCTATTACTGTTCTCTAAACTAATTATATTCAACTTATTTGTGTTGTTATATTTTTTTATCTCTTTTAAATTATTCAAACAATTCATTTTCAGTTTATTTAAAATTCCTTTTTGGTCAGTTGAAATATAAAAATTTTTAGTAAAATTTGTCAATACTATACTATTACTACAATTGATACCTGTGCCAAGTTCAATAATATCAAAATTTTTATCTTCATCCCAATTTAAAAAACTTTTTCCTTTGTGTTTCAGCAACCAGTTCAGAAAAAAAAATGTGCTTTGCCATACCACAAATCCAGTTGTGGAATTACCATTAGTGTTTGATTTTAGAGAGGTAGGTAATTGCTCTAATTCTATATTAAAATTTTTATTTACAGTTGATGGTGTAGCTTTTTTCTTTTTGTTTTTTTTTGATTGAGCAATCTCTTTTACACTTTCTTGATAATCTATTTCTATTGTAAGCTTATCTTGCTTGTCATTTATTATCCCAAGATCTTGCTTAATATCCTCTACATTTTCAGACATTAAAGCATATCTTTCATTTATATGTTCATAAATAAGATCCTCACTATCAATTCTTTTATAAGTGTATTCAGATTCATTATTAGTACTCATTTGATTCGTGTAGTGGAGGATAAAAATTAAATCTATTCCTGGAGATGTTATTTGTTCTTAAAAAAAAATTAAGAAAATCATAAAATTATTTAAACTCATCGCTTAAATAAAAAATAAAAAAAATTCTAATTATTACTATTATTATTTTTTATAGTTTTATGTCATTAAAATTGCCTTATAAATACAACGTATATAAAAGTATATACATTATTTTAATACTGGTATCATTATTTTATTATATATATTAAATTAAGTTCTTAGCTCTTAAGATTTCGGCAATCAAGATACCAGAACCAGCAGCACCAATAATAGTGTTGTGAGATAAAACAACCATCTTGAAGTCCAAAACAGTATCTTCTCTAACTCTACCAACGGAAACAGCATAACCAGCGTCTCTGTTTCTGTCTAATCTTGGTTGTGGTCTATCATTTTGTTCTAATACATGAATAGTTTGTTTTGGAGCAGAAGTAACACCTAATAGAGTAGCTTCACATTTGTAATCTCTCAAGCATTGTTTAATTTCATCAACACTTGGTTTCTTTTCAGTCTTGAAAGAGAAGGAAACACATTCAGTGTGACCATCAATGACAGCGACTCTGTTACAAGAAGCAGAAACTTTCAATTCTGAGTCAGGAATGTTTTCAATAGATAAACCATCAGCAGAGATAGAACCCAAAATTTTCTTAGTTTCCCATTCCATTTTTTCTTCTTCACCACCAATGTATGGAATGACATTGTCTAAAATATCCATGGAACCAACACCTGGAGAAAAACCGGCACCTGAAACAGCTTGCAATGTAGTTGTGATCAAGTATTTCAAAGGACCAAAAGTATCAACTAATGGTTTCAATGGAGCAACTAAACCAGCAGTGGAACAGTTAGAAATACAAATGATAAAACCTTTGTTGGTACCTTCTTTCTTAGCTTTGTTAATCTTGTTTTCAACAATAGCCAAATGTTCAGGGTTAATAATTGGAACAACTAATGGAACTTCTGGTTCTTGTCTGTAGTTTTTAGCATTGGAAATAACACCTAAACCGTTTTCACTGAATTCCTTTTCAATTTCACCAGCATAGTCAGCATCTAAACCAGAGAAGACAATATCACAATCTTGGAAAAATTCAGACTTACATTCAACAACAACTAAATTTTCAACATACTCTGGGATAACTTCAGTTTGTTTCCAGTTACAAGCATCTTTATATTTTTTACCAGCAGATCTGGAAGAGGCACCTAACTTAACTAATTCAAAATCAGGATGGTTTGATAATAATAAAATGAATCTTTGACCAACGGATCCAGTAGCACCTAAAACACCAGCTCTTGTCTTTGCCATATTTGTAATTTTGTTTTTTTAAAAAAAAAGTTTAAATTTATAAACGTATTTATTTACTTGGTTATTATTTTTAATTTTTTTTTTCAAAATTATCAATATTAAAAAATTATTAAAAATTCATTGAATATATATTTAAAAAAAAAAAATAATAAGAATTGTTGTGACTCAAATATAAGTGAAAAATTTTATGATTTTTTGTTTTTTTTTTAATATTCGTGTAAGACAATAAAATAAAAGAAGAGGTAGAAAAAAATTTTCTCTGGTGATTTCATGTTGTATTTTGAAAAAAAAAAAATTTTTTTTTAGTCGAAATAAGGTGACTCAAAACCCCAACAAAGCTTATTTTTTTTTTTGCTCAAAATAAACTTTTAATGTAACGTTGATCGGCCCGGTGTCGGATATAAATATAGAAAAAAAATTTGAAAAGAACGCTACATCTAAATTATTGTAATTTTTTTTTTTTTGATGAAAATAGTCGGGTAAAAAATTATATAATGCATGTGATTAAAATTGATGTATGAAAAATTCGTGACTTTGGTAGCTAATCAAAGCTAATATATTCGCAGGTTAATTTTTATTATAATTCACTATTTATCTTATTTTAAGGTTTAAATCAATGGGTTCATATATATTCTATTTCTAATATAATGTTATGATTAGTATTTAATTCATTGTTGTAGAACCTTCGTCTGTGTGTAATCTATGTGTGTGTGTACATGAAAACTTCTCATTCTACACTATTTCTTCGTCAAACTCTCTCTGATCGTTCTCCGATATTTTCTTGGGAACCTAGAGTTATGGTAGCGTTCATCACACTTCACAACTACCCGGATTCTCAGACGAAAAAGGGGGGAAAATTTTTTCTTCCAAAACACCCTTACTTTTCCTTTGTTTTTTCAAAAAAAAAAATTTTCTTCTCGAGAATAAACGTATAAAAGAGGCACTATATTATATTAATTTAAATTTTAATTTATAAATAAATATATAAGATACATATTGTAAAAATAACCAGAATAATAATAATTCTTAAAAAAAAAAAAAAAAAAAATGTCTAAAGTTTTCTTCGATATCTCTGTTAACGGTTCCCCATTAGGTAGAATTAAATTCAACTTGTTCAACGAAGTTACCCCAAAGACTGCTGAAAACTTCAGAGCTTTATGTACTGGTGAAAAGGGTTTCGGTTACAAGAACTCTATTTTCCACAGAGTTATTCCAGAATTCATGTTACAAGGTGGTGATTTTACCCACGGTACTGGTGTCGGTGGTAAATCTATCTACGGTAACAAGTTTGCTGATGAAAACTTTGCTTTAAAACATGACACTGTTGGTTTATTGTCTATGGCTAACGCTGGTCCAAACACCAACGGTTCCCAATTTTTCATCACCACTGTCTTATGTCCATGGTTAGATGGTAAGCACGTTGTCTTCGGTCAAGTTGCTGACAAGGAATCTTACGAAATTGTTAAGAAGATCGAAGCTTTAGGTTCTCCAAACGGTAGAACTGCCTCTGTTGTCAAGATCGATGACTGTGGTGAATTATAAATAATACAAATCTGAAAAACTAAATAAACAAATTTCTCATATATATTATCAATAATTTAAATAAATAAAATTTAATTTTTCTATTTTAAGTTTAAAAAAATATTCACTAGTTGATAATTCATGTTGTATTATCACGTGATTAATTGAATATGGGTTAATATATATATTAGCTGCTTTTTTTTATAAAAAAAAATCCTGTTGTGTTTTTTTAAAGTATAAACTAATAAAAACTTATTAACGTTCTTCCCCTTTAATAATTATAATAATAATAATAATATAAAGAGTTAACACCAAAAAAAAAAACAATAACACCTGTAATGAATGTCTCTATTGAAAAAGTTCAATTTGAAAATGATGATGACAGTTTATTCTTTTTAACACAACAAAAAATTGATGCTAGAAATAAGAAACTTAAAATATTAAAAGTTTGTGGAGATGTTATGTACTTAGTATATAGTCTTCCCTTGGTATCATCATCAACATATATAATACAAAAAATATTACTAAATGAACCAGATGTTGTTATAACACTTAAGTTGCAATCTGGGAAAGTACCCTCAGTGAAAGATCACATATTTAATAAAATTAATAATATCTTTAAACTATACAATGAATCTGTTCCAACTAAAAGCCATTTACTGATGAAAACTGTTATAAAACAAGAGACTGGATCAAGATATGAATATTTTTTATTAAAAAATGAAAATTATGACACAGTAATTCCACTTCCTCAGTTAAATAAAAGACATTTAGATATTTCCACAACATCAAATTTTTTTGGTAATTCAATTTTACTGGGTACAAAAAATGGTAAAATATATCACTATGATTTTAGTAATGATTCTATTATTAAATTAAACCAATACTCTGCACCTGTTCAAGGTTTGCACTATAATAAAAATGATGGTATTTTAACTGTAGTTGTTGGTGTCACTATTATGAAATATTTTAAAGTTCATGATATTTTAAATTTTGGTATTGAATTTATTCCTAATGAAATTGAAAATTATGGTAATGAATCAACTGAGGCTGATACTGCTAGTGAAATTGATGATTTGAATAAAGTTTCCTTTGTAGATAATTTGTATAATAAAAATTATGTTGTTAATTATAGTAATGAGTTAGTTGTCAATAGTTATGACGAAAAGATAAAAAATGGAAGTGTTTTGTTAAAAAATATGTTCTTTAACAGTAATAATGTTGTTGATTGTTGTTTAAGTCAGTACCACTTGATATGTATTACTGATGATAATAAAATGAATCTAATAAATCAATTAAATATTGAAAAACTGTTAGTTAATCAATTAGAGGATGTTCAAGGAAAACTTTTAGGTTTGGATGTTGATTATATCAAGCAAAATGATAATAGAATTTCTTCTACATATTGGCTATATGACAGCTCTAATAACGTGTTTGAAATTATTCTATCGGATGAATATGAAAATGTTATTGAAGATTTGATAAATTTGAACAGATACAAAGAAGTTTTAAATTTTGATTTAAAAGATTATGATAAAGTGCAAGATATTTATAACAGATATTTTAACTATTTAATTGAGAATAAAAATGCTGATTTTAATGAGTTGGTTTCAATTGGTGGAAAGATTCATAATAATTTTACAACAACTATTACCACTTTAATGAATAAATTACAAAGTCAAGAGAGTCCAAATGATTTTACCATAATCAAACTTGTTACTTTATTAAAAGAAAGAGTTTCCAATTTCCACACCAATTTGACAGAAAACCAGATTAAAGTTTATTTATCTCTAATACTTCAACTTCTTACACAACTTGAGAGTTCCTTGGCTAATGCCAAAATGGTAAGAGAGTTTTTGGTTCAAAATCATACTTTATTAGATGTTTCAATAACTAAAAATTTATTATCAGAATCTCCAACAAATTTAGTCTTTTATTTGAAGTTGATAAAGGATTATAAGTCATTAATAAATTATCATCTAACCAAAAATGATAATTTTCTTGAAGCTATCAAAATCATATCTATCTATTGTAATGATCCAAAGATTGTTTATGAGACTGCAGATGTTTTATTGATGAACTGTCCAGAGGAGACTGTTAAAACATGGGCTAAATTAATCATTAATCAATTATTAACATTAGATATAGAACTACTTTTGTCAAGTTTGTTAAAATATTTTTATAACATTTATCAAGTAGAAAATAGTTTTGACAAGAAAAACCATGCATTATGGTTTTTAAGCTGGTATCATTCAACATATGATTCTAATAACAAAGTAATTAATAATTACATTGTACACATGTTATTTTTAGATAATAATCATTGTGATCTAGACAGAGTTTTATCTTTTATTAATGATAACTGGGACAATCTTGATCAGTTTTTATTATTAAATTTAGCTCAAAAAAATAATAACGCAAACAAAGTTGATGTAACTGTGTATATCTTGAATAAATTACAAATGTATGAAGAATCATTAAAAATCTGTTTGCAAGAAGGTTTATTTGATACAGCAAGAGATGTTATTACCAGTATTGATGTTGATATTTATGATAATAATAACAATGGCAACACAAACAATTTAAATTTGAAAAAAAAATTATGGATATTAATTGCTAAGCATACTATAACAAATAGCTACAATAGTAAAATGAATTTGAAGCCTATTATATCTGATCTCATCAATGAATCTGATGGTTTGTTAACACTTATTGATGTATTTCCTATAATTAATAAATTGAGTGTTACTGTTGCTGTTATTAAAGACGAATTTATTAGTAATCTAAACCAAGAAAACAAAATTTTGACAGAGACAAATAAGGAAATTGAAAATTTGATAAGCTTAAAACAAAAAATATTGAAGGATATTGATTATTTGACTTTGAATTACCATCAAGAGATTCATGATACTGATGTTTGTGATCACTGCCATGATAATTTAATTTTGAAAAAGAAATTCTATTGTTTCCCATGTTGTCATAAATTACATGTTAATTGTATATTGGAGATGATTTTGAAAGGTGGTGATTTTGCATTGAAGAACAATGTGGAGATGATAATATTTAAAAAAGGAAACAACTGGCTGAGTGATTTAAATGTTTTGTTAGCCAAAAAATGTCCTATTTGTACAGATATTAATATCAATAATATTGATGAACCATTTGTTTTGGATTTAAGTGATGAAAAGAATATAATTAATAAGCCGTTAAATGGTGGTGTAAGCAATAGTAGTATTGATTATTTGAAATTATAAAATATAATTAATAATTTATTGTGTGAATCATGTGATATATATCGGATTTTGACGATTCTAGTTCAACTTTTTTCATTTGTTTTTTTTTTTAAAAAATAAAAAATTAATATCAAATTGTTAATGGTTTAATTTTAATTTTTTAAAAAAATATAATAATCCCAATAATACTTAGCTATATATATCTTTTTGAAAAAATGATGAGTGATAATGAATTTGATGATAATGTTGAAGGCAATATTGGTCCTGTTGAAATTGAGACTAATAATGACACCAACACTATAGGAAACAAAAGAGCACATACAGAAATCAATAAACCATTAGATAAAAACGGAAAAGAGAAAAACGAAAATGATGGATCTGACAATGAAGAAGATTCTGAGTCTTACTCTGATGAATCAGATTATGAATTAAATGAGACAGGTGAACCTAAAAAAAAGAAAAACAAAAAACAACGTGTTTTACCTAGTAATAACATTTCAAATTTCTCTAGAAAAGACAAAACTTTGCAAGAAATTTTAGATTTCTTGGAAAAACAACCACCAATAATTCCAGATCCAATTATTGATTACTATTTGAAAAAGAATGGACTTCAATTAGAGTCTTCTAAGCTGAAAAAACTGATTTCTATAGCAACAACAAAGTTCATCTCTGATATAGCAATAGACACTTATGAATATTCAAGAATAAGATCTGCTACAGCTGTTTATAATGCAAACAATAGTCAACAAAAGGCTAAACAATTGTTAATGGGTCAGCAACAGCAGAAACTACTACAACAAGAACTTAACAACAATAGTAGTAATAATGCTGGCAGTACTGCCAATGCTGCTGATCCAAGTACTATTAAGAGTTCAGCAGAGAATGCAAATGGTGCTAACAAAGGACCAACTACTCAACAGCAACATAATGATAAGGATAAAATTGTATTACGTATGAGTGATTTATCATCAGCTTTGAAAGAGTATGGATTAAATATTGAAAAACCGGATTTTTATAGATAAAATAAAATCAATTTATATATATATATGTTTGTAAATTTATATTAACCTTTGAAGAGAGAAGATTCTAGAATTTATTTTTTTTTTTGCGGATATATCTGGTGTCAAATATAATGTGCATAAAGTATAAAGAACTTGTTAACGCACACATCCCTTTTTTCAAAAAAAATTTATAAAATATCTTTTTTCTCTTTAATGTTCAACAAAAATTTAAAGAACTAAAATCATCAAATCCCAATTAAAACTATTCTACAATGCCTATTGATTACAGTAAGTGGGACAAATTAGAGTTGTCTGATGACTCTGATATTGAAGTTCATCCAAATGTTGACAAAAATTCTTTCATAAAATGGAAACAACAAGATATTCATCAGAAGAGAGAAGAAAGAAATATGGAAATCAAAACTCTTGAACAACAATTGACTATGTATACCCATTTAAACAAAAGAGTTGATTATATTTTGAAATTAAAAGATGCTAGTTTATTAATTGATCTAGATAAATTAGAAATTACATTAAATAGTAATTTTGATAAATTAGAAAAATGTGAAGGTGATAGAATTGATAAAGATATTCCACCATATAACGAAATGGTATTAGATTTATTTGAACAATTTATTAATGAATTGAAAAAAGATAATGATGCTGGTGTAACTCCTGAGATAATGTTGTTGAAAATCATTGAACATAGAGCAAAAATTGAACAAGTCTCTAAAGAAGCTAATGAAAAATTAGCTAAATTATATAAGGAAAAGGAATTGCATATTTCAAGTGATGATATCCATGATGCTTGGAATAGTAGTTTTGTTAATAAACAACTATTAACAAATACTGCTGCTAAACCATCAAATGATAAGCCAGTTAATCCAGCTGATTTAGGAATTAAAGAGTTTATCAGTTATCTGGGTGAAGAAAATGTTTTACAATTACATCCATTGACTACTGAATTTGGGAACATTCCTGAAGAAGATTTGAAAAAATCTGAAGATTTCTTGTTGAACCACTATGAAATAATTTCAGCACAGCAAACAGACGCATTGATGATGTCTTCTTTCAATCATGAATTGGAATCAAACACTCATTTAACCCATAGAGCAATCTTCCAATCTGAAATTTTATCATCCATCACACAAATATATGAGCTTAAGTACAAAGGGGATTCATCAAAATATATTCACACACAAGAATTGCAAGACATCATCAAGAAATTTTTCTATAAATTAAAGGAAAACAGGGGTGATAATATGGCAAGAAACTTTTTTGAAAAAGAAGTTGGGACCAAGTATGCACATGTGCAAAAACGTGCTATTGTTATGAAGCAAGAACAACAAAACGATCAAGAAGAGATGGTTGAGTCTATTCAATTAAGAAGCATGGATCCAGATTCAAAATTAGTTATCAACTTGCCTGATTTTGAGAGTCAAGATCCCGCTGAACAGCAAAGAAGTGCATTATTTAATGATATTCCAAAGGATTTGAGAGATGCACTTTTAACTGGTGAATTAGATGCTGTTAATGAAGTATTAGGGAGAATGACAGTTGAGGAAGGTGAAAGAATGTTGGAAATCTTCAATGCATGTGGTTTCCTAGGTATTCAACAATTGTTTGAAAACAGTGAAGAATTTGAAGCTTACAAAAAAGAATTAGAGAAAGAAGGAAATGTTGAACCGATGAATACAATTGATGAATTAGATTAAATAAAATAATAAAAAACTATATATGCAAAATATTATATAATAATTATTATTTATATATTGGAATTGTGTAAATACCTGTCCCAACACCAATTACTAACTCTTCTGTATTATCAATTGTTCTTACACTTAAACCTGTTATACCATTATCAGCTGTTTTTTTAGGAATATATTCCGGATTCATTGTATTATCTACTTTTTTATATTCATCTATAATGAAATCAGTATAAGGTTTATCAAGATTTGAGTGGGAATGCTTTTCAGGTTCATAAAATGGCATTCTTATATCATCATGGCAATCGTAATCCAAAAGATCAAATTCTGGTTGTTTTGTTTCTAAAAACTCTGAGGCAAGAGTCGTTCCATCAGAGACTGACAATTCTTGACCATTAGCAAATAAAACTTTAGGTTCATGGATATTGATTCCCTTAGATTTTTTTACCGTTTCTGAGTTGTTATAAAAATAAGATAATCTTTGATCTTTTTCAATAACATCAAGATAAATTTCTTGTGTTTTAGACAGTTTCAAACTTTGAACATCTCTAGCTACAAGTTTGTCAAATGGGACCAAGTCAGCATAGCATGATTTCTCATTTAAACTGATATCTTTAAACAAATCAAAATATAAATCTTCAATTTCATCCACAATCTCAAGTAAATGTCTTTTACCTTGTCTCATCTGTTCAATGCATGTGTTTCTAGGTAATTGCCAAGTCATACTCTCCAAATATGCCTCCTCATGTTCACTTAAAAGATTAGTTTTTGTTTTTTCCAATGCAGGAGTTAAAGGGAATCTTTCCAAAGAGACTAATCTATTGAAACCTGGAATCTGATTAGGTTTGATACCATCAAAAAAAGAGTATCCAAATCGTTTATTCATTCCAACAGTAACATTTTTACAAAAGGATGAAAAATATCTATTAGAAGAAATACCACCAACCCTTTCATCAAACCATCTATAAAGACTGACAACATCATCAGCTGTTGATACAAACGGCATTACCTCCTTGGTATACAAAAAATCATGATAATTTCTTTCATTCATCTTATTCAATTTTTTCATCTTAATCATCTTTTTCATATAAGCCAGTTTATTAACCTTTGGCACTGATGTATCATTATAACCTCTAAAAGGTACAAAACAAGGCAAATTAATGATTTCATGAGTTTGTGAATCTACTTTTGGATCAAAACAATGCACAACTCCACTCTCCTGAGATACATAAAATTTACCTTTTGAATCATAGCAAACACCTCTAACTTGTCCACCCATTGTGTTTCCGGAGCAGGCAAACTCTCTTAAAGGTTTGTCCATATTTCTTATATCATAAAATTGAATCAATCCGTTTTGGAAAATTGTTGTGAATTCATTGCTGTTGCATGGAGAAAATTTTGTTCCAAATCCATAACGACCAGAGGACGGTGGTGTTATCTTGTCAATCTTTGTTAGATTGTATTGGAAATCTTGAGAAGTTGGTATTGTAGCAGCAGAAGAAAATGTGTTTGTATCTGCACCAGGAAGTATAGTTTTGAGTTGTTTGTTTAAATTCCTAGTGTCTAGTAATATTGAATATGATTCATCAGTAGATACACCTGCAATTTTGCCATCTGGTGAAATATCTATAGTGTTCAATGATTTGTTTATCAGGTTTATTTTTTCTGCATGAGTTTTATTATTTGTTATTGAGAGTTTATACAAAAAGCCATCATTATTGACTGTCATCATTTGTAACTCATTATCATCACTACCATTAGATGGCAATATAGCTATATCATTATTTAGTACTCTCCCAAGTTTCACTTCCACAGTCTTTTTATTATCTCTGTTTGTTATAGACACAATACCGTTATGTGTTTCACGAATATTTGTTCCTGGAGTATAGGTACTATAGTTCTCTATCTCTTTAACAATATCATCTTTCTCATCATCAAATATTGTACAACTTCTTTCAAACACTCTATCTTGATCCACACCACAAGATACGATGAAATTTTCATTTATATCAAAAGTTTTCAACAATTGGTTTGTGTTTGCAGCAAGAGTAATTTTTGGTTTTTGTGAATCAGTGGTTAACTCAAATATTCTATCTTTATTGACAAAACAAATGTTTCCATCAACAGGATCAATTTTGATCATATTTTTCAATTGCCAATGGTTATAAGATGTGAATGCTTTGTAAAAATTTATATTATCAAATTTATCATAGCAATGTTTATCAATAAGTGAGAGAGTTGCCTTATCGTAAAATTTTGTGTCTATATTCTCAGGTTGTCTTTTTTTTTGGTTTTCTAAAATATCCTTTTGCATATAATCAGTTAATTTTTTTAAAGCAAACAAATGTCTTGTGTAATTGCTATTCTTGTCATCATGTTCGATTTTTTCAATCAAATCTTTTATTAGACCATCAATCTCCATATCACTTTTGTTATTAAGTTCATTGAAAGATTTGTTGTCAAAAGTATTGGAATGTTTTTTTTGTAGTTTTGAAGGAAAATTATCATTGCCAGTTTCTCTTGCATTGATAACATAGTGTTTCATTTGAGCTAAAAATATCAATGTCTTGTCATCTAATTCTTTGTTTAAATTGATATTGACAATATTATCCATGAAATGTTTGAGCACTCTTTGATAATTCTTATCAGTTTTGGTATTATTAGTCTTATCATTATCTATACTGTGCAGATTAGTTTCATTTTGATTACTATTTGTCATTATTTAATCACTTTTACAATTAATTAATAAAATAAATAAAAAAATTTAAAGAAAGGTACTTTATGAAATGATTTTTAAATAGGTCTTGGTACTAGTTAGTTTTGGTTATAGGTAAATTTGTTTGTTCTTATTATATTGAAAGTGTTTTTAAAAAGAAGAAAAGAAAGCTAAATATCCCAAAAAAAAATTAATAATAAAAAAAGAACGCTTACATTTGTCATTTTCCCTTCAAAAAAAAATTATTATTACATAAATATCTCCTTTCCGATAAACTTTTAGAAATTGATAGCAACCACATGACTTGTTGATTACAAGATGTACGTACGGCTAAAACAAGATTGTATAATTTTTTTAAAAAAAACCTCAAAAACAAAGTAATAAATAAAATAAAAATAATTAAAAAAAGAGATTAAAAAAAACTTTTTTAATACTTTTATAATAAAGATTTCATAAAGAACAATAATAATTGAAAACATAATAAAATATTTATATAAATTTTTATATATATATAAACTTTTTTTCCCCTTTTTTTTCTTATTTTCTGTATATATTTTATTGAGATCCTCTTCTCAATTGTATCAATAGCATGGCAGCATTTTCTTCCTTTGTAGAAGAGGACGATGTTCTATGCATATTACCATGTGTGTGTGATGACTTAACTATACCGCCATGAGGTTTATTACTAATACTATCTCTTTTATTATTATTGTTATTGTTATGTGTTGATAAATGATGGTTTGTTGTGTTTGAATTTACTAATAGGTTTTCAGCACCAAGAGTCTTCCAATCCTCTTCATCTGTTCCTACACCGTTATCTTCTTCTCCGTCTCCATCTTCTTCTTCTTCATCATCATCTGATGATTCTAAAGCATTTTCATTATACTTGTTATTATTAAATTTTAGAGATATGTTTTTATTTTTGTTCAATTGAATGAGTTTGTTGTTACCATTGATATTATTTATATTCGTAAGTGAAGAGGTTGAGAGCAAGACGCCTTTTTTATTGTGTGTATTTGAAATACTGGCTGTTCTATCTTTAGAGTTGAATAATGGCATCATAAAACTGTTTTTAGTATCATTATTATTCATAGTGCTAGTATTTGGTTTTATAATGATAGATTCATTATTACCAGTAGTAGAAGATCTTCTTCTTATCCTAACAACACCAGAGTTGTTGATATTGTTGTTGTTGTGATTACTAGAAGTAGTATTAATAATGGGAATCTTGTTAGAATTGAATGTATTGGTATTATAGTTTAAATTATCATGTCTTCTTATATTGTCAATATCATTACTGGTGTTGTTATTATTAGTAATAATAGTGTCTTCTTTGTTACTACTATCCATTCTCTCCTCACTACTAATTTTATTAAAAGAATCTTCATTATTATAACTCTTTTCTTTCAATCTCCAAAGACCCCACCCAACTTTTTCAAACAAATCAGTCTCATTCTCCAAGATATGCATTATGACTCTTCTCTGTTTGGAAATAGATAGCTCATCAAAATCAGGGTACTGAAGGGATATACCTTTGGTGATATTTCTTATATGATAAGTATAGTTACCATTATTATTGTTGGTACTTAATATATCTTTAATCATTTGAGTATTGATCTTTGAAGTGATAAGGTTATTTCTCTGAATTAAAAGCTGTTGGTTAGAGAGATGTTGTTTATCATTGCTGGTATTGTTATTGTTGTTGTTATTCGGTATCATTATGTATGTTTTAAATAATAATAATAAAAAAAGTTTTGTTGGTTCTTTTATTAAATATATGTATATAATTTTTTTTATTAATTAATTTATATTCCTGATATGATAAATTTTAATATATATATATTTGTTCTTTTATATAATCATTATAGTAGTTTTGTATTAAATAATTAATAATAATAATAAAAATCTTTAAAGAAATAATAATCTCATACTGAACAATTTCACCTTTTTTTTTTTTTCTACCACAATCTTTTAACGTATGTGTATTTAATATTTAAGTAATTTAATATATTATATTCCATGTTGTGTTTTTTTTTTTTTACTGCCACAAAAAAAAAACATAATTTACAAAAAGATAGTGATTAAAAACAAAAAAATAAAATAAAAAAATAAGGGTAAGATATATACGTGTGTGTGTATATAAGTTTTATATATTTCTTATATCCTATATATATCTACGCTACCATAGGATTTTTATAATAATCGGTCTTAATATATTTTTTAATATTACTAATATTTTTTTTCAAAAGGGGAAGAGAGGAGCAAATAACCAAAATAACTATTTTTTTTATATGTATTTTTTTTTTCTACCAAATTTTTCCTCCCCTTTTTTTTTTAAAAAAAACATTAATAAAAATTTTTCACTCTTTTTTTTTTTTTTTTTGGTGTAATTTCTTAAAAGGGGAAAGGAATAGAAATTTGTTATAATTAAATTTAAAAAAAATTTTTAACAGTGTAGTGAAAAATTTTCACTCTGTTAAAAAAAAAAAAAAAATTCGTCGAAATGAAAAAATTTTCAAAATTTAGGATATGCGTGTGTGTCACACTTTTTTTTTCATTTATTTATTACTGTGATATATTCGATGGGGAAAAGTGAAACAGGGAGAATATACTAAATTGTTAACACTTTAAACTACCTTTTGTATATACATAATAAAAACATATCATAAATAAAAAAATTTATTCTTATTTTATCTTTATTACAATATTATTATTCTTTTTTTAAAAAATAATTTAATATAAAAACCACCGTTAATTTAATAAATAATAAACAAAAAAAATGTCTTTTCAAAACCCATTCTTAAAGTTAGGTAACGATGTCGAAGATAGTGAAATCTTGATCACTAAGGAAAACATCAAAACAAATGTTAAAAACCACAAAAAGGAAGATATCCATCCAAAAGCCGATGCTGCCAAGGCCACTGGTAAGAAGTCTAACAAATTAGAATCCAACAACAACAGATCCAAGGATGCTGAAGTTGGCTCTTCCTCTAAAGTTAGAGGTTCTGGTAGAGAAAGATCTGATAAGCACTCCAAGTCCGGTAAAGTTGATACTCAAAAGAAAATCAGACAAGGTTGGGGTGATTCCAAGACTGAAATTGATGCTGAATTAGATGTTGAAGCTTCTAGATTAGCTGAGGCTCAATCCGCTGAAGATGCTGCTACTGAAGATGCTGCCCCAAGAGTTCCAACCATCACTATGGAAGATTTCTTAGCTACTAGAGAAAACAAAGTTGTTTCCAGAAGAGCCAACAAGGCTGCTCCATTAGCTGTCGCTGCTGTTGACGGTACTGAATTAAAAGGTAAGAAATCCTTATTCGAACAAGAAGTTTCTACTACTCCAGTTGTCGCTGAAGCCTCTTCTTCTGACCCTGCCGCTCCATTGTTTGAAATCTCTTACTTAAAGGAAGAACAAAAGCCAAAGAGAGGTCCAGCTAGCAACAACACCAGAGGTGGTAAGCCTTCTTCTAGAGGTGGTAAGAAACCTTTCAACAAGAGACCAACTGGTGCTTCTCCTGCTCCTGCTAAGGCTCAAGCTCCTTTACCAACTTTATAAGTGATGGAATAAACTAACAGAAAAGATTAATAATTTTTCTTTATTCTAACTCTTTTTTAAATGAAAAAAAGGATGCTGTCTGCTTAATAAATATATAATGAGAGTTGTTTGTAATCTCATTTTATAGCAGGCATATAGAAAAAAATAAAAATAACAAGAAGAAACTACAACGAAAGACAAAAATAAAAAAATAATAAATATCAAGTGTGCTGATGACATATCATCAATTACATGTATATATGATTTATAACAGCCCATTTTTTTTTTTTAATATTAATAGTATAACTACTATTTGTTATTTTTTAACTTTTGAAGAGAGAAACAAAAATAACTCCCCACTTGTTTCAAATGTTTAAAAATCGTTTATATGTGTTTAAAAAAAAAAAAATAATAACTATTTACCCTGCCAAATCATGTTAATGAAACTGAGGAGAAGGGTGGTTTTTTTTTTTTCGTTTCTCTTCATTTTAAAAACCTCCGCAAATTAATAATAATAAATTAAAAACTGTTATTATTAAACACAATTAATAGTTGGGATAAATCTATATATTCTTGTTTGTAAATTTTACTTCTTAATTTAAAAAAAAAAGTTCATTAAATATTATTGTTATTATTATTTCCACTAAAAACCTTACGAGCGTATTTCATTACTCTCTTTCTTTTTTTTTTTAAAAATATTTCTTGATCTTATTAATATCCTAAATCTCTTTTAATACTATATGTCAAAACAACAGCCAAAGTCACAAAAAACATCATATAAGCAACGACGTAAATACTACCCAGACAAGCCATCTGCACTTGGGGGCCTTCAACAGGAGTGAAGAGTGCAGTGAAATAGATGCATGCAGTGGCAGAGGGGACAGCAAAAGTGATCACCAAGGACAATCTCTGAATAGGTGTCTCAACCCATCCTATCGCAACAAGTCTGTTGACAAAAGCAATCCCAATAATTGGCATCACACAAAGTCTATAAAGATTTAAAGCAACAGATGCTTTCAAGAACTTAAAATCTAAACTCTTGATTTCAATCTTTGCTATTGTACCTCCTAACAGTAAAAGCGCTAATGGAACTGACGCCTGTGCTACATAGGAAGTGAAATCCATAAACACTGACAAAACAGGTGCATCATCAGGCCCCTGGTGGATATGGTAGCCGCTTTGGTCCACAAAAAGAATTCTTAGCCATGGAACTAGTGCACATAATAGTCCTAGCACTGTTGCTATACTCGCTGGTCTTTGGAAATTCAAAAGTATGTAATAGAGCCATCCTAGTTTATGGGAATAACACCATTTTGCAAAAGAAAACTTTGTATTTGGTTTAACGTTTTTCTTTTTTGTATTACTATTATTATTGTCTTGGGTAATGGATGGTTGAGAGGAGTTATTTGAACTTGTTGTGCTTTCTGTCTCCATTGCTTGTGGTGCATTTCCTGTCGGCACATCCGTATATATGGATAATGGTTTGTGTAAGTCAATGTCCCCAGTTCTCACTTTAGACACTATACTGTATTCTCTGACTAGCTCATTGTTGTTATTTTCTACAGAATGGTTTGTTGTTCTTGTTGCACTACTGTGGCCGGTAAATGTTCTTGCAATAGCACTCGCAATAGACGGTCTTCTTCGTTGAAAACTATTAGCTCTTTCTTCCATATCTAAGGAATTGACACTTGAGGCCAATGAGGTTATATCATTGTCTCCATTATTGATGTTAAAAGGTTCTAAATGTTCATTACTATCTCTAGAAGAATCATCTTCACCCTCGTGCTTCTCTTTATTTTCATTCAAACTCTTTGCAGCAACATTATTGTTCTTGTTCAATGTGCCTTGCTCCAATTCAGATTCTACACTTTGTTCTTTTTTTTCACCACTCTCATTCTTAACATCATAATAAGGAACTGTCATTAACCCTAAATTCATCAACATGAAATTTTGCACGGCCATGAATATGACTGCATAAGAGACTCCCTTTCCCAATTCATCTTCTGTAAAAATTGCAGAGAGACCTTCAGATTGCATGATAGAAATAGTCAAGTCACTGATGTTTGTGCAACTAGAACAGAAAAGAAGACCATAAAAGAATTTTGGATTTGTTTTAAAGCCAAAATAAACACCAACTCCTCCGAGAAGTCCTAATGCATAAATAAATAAAGAAGTTAGAACAATTATGCCTATCATTTGCAAATCCTTGTATGAAATATAACTGACGATCTTATTGAATGCTAAACAGGGAAGAAGAGCATTCACAACCAAGGCAGAAACATCCTTTGTCATTTGGGGAGATAAAAGCCCTTTTTTGGAAAGAAGAAAACCTGTTGCCAATATTAAATACACTCTTATTATTGGTTTGATTGAAATGTAAATACATTCTCCCAATGATAGTTTTGTTTGTACCATTAATAATAATAATAATTGTAGTCTGGTTTGAAACTATTATATATTCTTTATAATAATAAAATAAAAGAGTATAAAAGGGAGTAAGTAATTATTGTAATTGGTTAAGTATATGATATATCATTTAATAGTAATAAAGATAATAATAACAAAATCTGGTTTTATATTTATATATTAGTTTAAAGCTTTAAAAAAAATAACCCTACAGATAGTTTGATAGAAGATGTAGAGACTCTTCAATGAGATGTTTCGGGTTTTTTTGTTTATTAAAAAAAAAAAAAAAAAACTGATAAAGAATTTTTTTTATAGCAGTAATCTAAAAAAAATTAAATAGGAACATTAACGCCGTAGAGAATCCCGCCTTAGCACACATTTCAAAAAAAAAATATTTAAAAAAAAATATTCGGATAGGAAAATCCCGAAAGCAACTGATTTCTCCAAGTAAACAAACAATTTGATCTTTTAAAAAAAATACACTTTAACCTTTTCATTCCTTTCTATTTATACCTTTTTTTTCACTTTATAAAAATCATTTACTTATTTATCAATGTACATATATATATATATATATTTTTAAAGAAATTTATAAATATCATTATTTCTTCTTGCTTAAGAATTGATTGTCAACAGCAGATAAGATTCTTGGAATACATTCGGCATTGGCCATAGTAGATAAATCACCAATTTGTTCAGCTTCATTGGAAGCAATCTTTCTCAAGACTCTTCTCATAATCTTACCAGATCTAGTCTTTGGTAAATCATCAACAACAATAATGGCTTTTGGAGAAGCGAAAGGACCAATAGAACCTCTGACTTCCATAACCAAAGATTTTTTAAAACCCATAAATACACTTTCATTAGAAATATCGCAAGCACCTTCTTTCAAGGACAAGAAAGCAAGTACAGCTTGACCAGTCAAGTCATCATTAACACCAATACAAGCACATTCAGAGACACCGTCATGTTCATCCAAAACAGTTTCGATTTCATTAGTTGATAATCTATGACCTGAAACATTTACAACATCATCGGCTCTACCTCTGATCCAATAGTAACCATCATTATCTCTAGCAGCATTGTCACCAGTGAAGTAGTATCCAGCAAATGGCTTCAAGTAAGTGTCAATATATCTTTGATGGTCATTGTAGACAGATCTAGCCATGGATGGCCAAGAAGACTTGACAGCCAATACACCAGATACATCATTTCCTTCTAATTCCTTACCAGTGTTTGGATCAATGATGGCTGGAGCGATACCAAAGAATGGCAAAGAAGCAGCACCAGCTTTTGTTGGGAAAACACCAGCTAGAGGAGTGATCAAATGGGCACCACTCTCAGTTTGCCAGTAAGTATCAACAATGCAACAGTTGTTGTGACCAATTTTTTCATTGTACCATTCCCATAAGTCTGGTTGAATTGGTTCACCAACAGAACCTAATACTCTTAAAGAGGAAATATCATACTTATCAATCTCTTGTTCACCAACTTTCTTGATCAATCTCATAGCAGTTGGAGCAACATAGAAGTGGGTAGCTTTCCATTTGGAAACAATTCTCCAGTATCTACCGTAGTCTGGGTAAGCTGGTGTAGATTCAAAGATTATAGAGGCAGTACCTAGAGATAAAGGTCCATATAGAGCATACGTGTGACCAGTGATCCAACCGACATCACCAGCAGTAAAGAAGACATCTTCTGGATGTAAATCAAAGACAAATCTGGTAGATAAAGCACTGTTCAACAAGTAACCACCAACAGTATGGACAACACCTTTTGGTTGACCAGTGGAACCGGAAGTGTATAGTAAGAATAATGGATCTTCAGCATTAGTGGAAACACATGGAATGTAGGATCTTTGGTGAGCACAGGCTTCATCCCAGTAGAAATCTCTACCAGGAGTCATGCTGACAGCTGGGTTACCAGTTCTCTTGAAAACCAGGATATTGGAAACACTTTGAACACCATTCAAACCTTCATCAACAATCTTTTTGGTGTTGATTGTCTTACCACCTCTCTTAGCTTCATCACAAGTGATTACAACTTTACAACCAGCATCAACGACTCTGTCCTTTAAGGAACCAGCAGAGAAACCGGCAAAGACAACAGAGTGAACAGCACCAATTCTGGCAATGGCCAACATAGCAATAACAGCTTCTGGAGTCATTGGCAAGTATACAGCAACAGTATCACCTTTCTTGACACCCCAAGATTGAAGAACACCGGCAACTTTACAAACTTTTTCCAATAATTCTTGGAAAGTTATGCTGTAAGCTTCACTTTCTTCATCAGGTTCAGAAATCAAAGCAACCTTGTTTGGATTGGCAAAAGCATGTCTATCAACACAATTGTAACAGGCATTCAATTCACCTTGTAAAAACCAAGCAATGTCTCCCTTTTCCAAAGAACCAGATTTAACCTTAGCAAATGGCTTGTCCCAGTGTAAGTATTCTTTAGCTAAGTTACCATAAAAAGTTTCTGGATCATTGATACTTTGATCATACATTTGTCTGTATTGTTCCTCATTGGCAATGTAAGAGGCAGATGGTTGGGATTTGAAAAAATGGTCTGGTGCATATCTTAAAGTGGCACCATTGGCTTCATGTACTTCAACGTGTTTATTAGACATTTTGTATTTTTTTAAATTATTGTATAAGGTTTTTTTTTTTTTTAAATTTGATTTGATTTGTGTTTGAATATATGTTTATAACTAAAAAGCGCGTCTATTTTTAAATGATAATAAATATAATATAATATAAAATAGCTTATTAATTAATGATTGTTTTAAAAATAAAGAGTGTTATTTTATTAGTAATAAAAAAAAGTTGAAAAATAAAAGGAGTTTAAAATTTTTCTAGTGAAATAAAAGAAAAATATAAAAAAAATTGAATATTGTAAATTTGTTCAATCTTAAACTGCTTAAAAGTTCTTGGTTAATGAATACTTTTTTTTTTCTTACCTCGTGTTTATTTTTTTTTCTTCAACAATTATAATATCTTTAACTTTTTAATTGATGTTCTTAATGATATAAAAATACACTTAATTACTTTAAAAAAAAGAATATTTTCAACCTTTTACTTGTTTGAACAATTTTTTTTTTGTTGAGATTTTAAACTTTGTTTATATAAGAGTGTTATTTTTTAAAATATTTTTTGTTGAAAAAAAAAAAAAAAAAAAATTTTCTTTACGACTCGCGTGATAGTTTTTTTTAAAAATGAGTGTTTTTGCTCTTTTTTAGGCGAAAAAAAATTAAAAATAAATTTAATTTCCTAACTTGGTTGCTAAACCGATAAAATAATATTAATTATTGGCGGCTATTTATTTTTTTTTGGTTAAAGAGGAAGAGGAGAAACAAAATTTTGTTTCTTGCACAGCTACCAAAACATTTAATTTCCGTTAAATTTCTATTAACGTTAAATTTCATTATATATATAAAGTTGAAGATGCAAATAAAAAAGAAATAACATTCATAAACCAGGAAACCGTTAACTACGAGAAGAACATTTACATTTTTTTTTATTTATTTATTTAATATATTTATTTGGATATATATATAATTCTTATTTCCTATATACTGTATTTTAAAAAAATAGTTCTCCAACTTTTTCAAAGAATTGTTTAACTGCTAATCTTAATGATGCATTAGATAAATTCTTGTCTAAAATTTGAAGAACTAAATGGTACAAAGTAGAAGAATTTTCTTTAAAATCTTCATCATCGAACTCATTAATACCTTGTAAAATTTCAATAACAACAGGTCTCATAGTCATAATATTCTTTTCCATCTTGTTTTCATCAAAGGAAACATATCTTTGAATTATATCAACACAGAATTCCATTAATTTTTTCATTAATTCACCATTATTCTTCTTGTCTTCTTCTGTTTGGAAATATAGCTTAAATAAAACAGCTATTAAAACGGCAGCACTTGAAGATTCTTGTTTTAACAAATTTGGTATCTTGTCAACAACTTGCGCTTCCACTAATCTTGTTCTTAATCCAATGTCATCATTGAAATCTCTTGCAAAAGTGTAAGATCTTTCTAACATTCCAGTGACTCTAATCAACTGTTCAATCTTCAAATTCTCATTGTTTCTAAACTTTTCATTATCAAATAATTCACTTAACAATTCAATAATCATCAATTGTAAAACACATTTAACTACAATAGTGTTTTTTATAGACAATCTTTTTCTGATCATATCTTGTTTCTTCAAACCACTTCTTTTAACAGCAGCAGTTGAGGAAGTAACCGTTTGTAAACTTTCATTAGTATCACTTTTTGTGGCATCACCATTTTCTTCATCATTCTTGTTATTTGAAAAATCAATACTTTGCTTGTTATCATTAGCAATATCTTCAAACTTTGCTTCTCCCTGTTTTTCTTTATTTAATTCAACATTATCAATCTTAAATTGCTTTTGACCTAAAATTGATTTTCTTCTACCTTTCTTTAATGGATCACTTTCAAATAATTCAGTAGCTGTTGTTAATTCAAATAGTTTTTCAAAGTGGTCAATGATCAAAGCCCAATGTTCTTGAGTAAATTTGGTATTGTTTTCAATAATCAATTGTTGTAAACAAGAACGACCAATTCTAGCAATTGTATCATTTTCTTGACAAATACAGGACACTAACAAATCCAAAAAGCCAGGAAGCAAGCTTTCCAACATATCAAAGTAATGAGTGAATAAAGCAATAATATTTCTCAAAGCTTGGATTAAAGTTGTAGACAACCAAACATTCAATTCTTCATGAGAACTGAATTGATCAATATTCCAGTGCATACTTAAAACAGAAAAGATTGGGAATAGTAATAATCTACAAATTTTAGTCCAAATTTCAACTGTGAATAAAGATCCATATCCAACCAAACATTCAAACAACTCTGTTAAAGCCATAGATCTAACTTCCATATCCTTAGATGTCATTATAATATCATGGTAAGAGAATAGTAAAGGATACCATAATTTGTTAAATTCCTCAACAGTCAACTTATAATTTAATTTCTTGTCGACTATAACATTTTGAAGCACATATTTTCTAATCCTTTTCAAAGAATCTAATGACTTCAAAGCATTTCTTGGGAATCTTGAGTTCTTACACATATTTCTGAAAACAAAAATAAATTGTAAAAATACATCTTCCTTTTCAGAAGAAGAGCTAGTGATTGCGTTGGCATGTTTGAAAACCTTATCCAACAAAACATTGCTTTTCAAAATAACATTAGCAATATTCAAAACTCTTGTAGAAACATTTTCCATTATTGTGCTACTAGCTAAATATTGTAAAGATTCAAATATAGGTTTCCAACCACTCTTTAATAATTCACCTTTAGCAATAATAAATTGGTTGAAACATTCTAAACACATTTCTTGAATTTCGTAATTACTACTACTGTTTTGAATAATGAATTTGAAAGGTTTCAAAAAATCACATTGGAATTCAAAACCTTGTAATTCATCCAAATTCAAAAATCTCATACTTAATTGTCTTAAGGAGTCAATAGCAAAAAATACAACAGCCAGATTCTTGTTTCTATTAGATGCAATACTAATAAACGCTTCTCCCATGACTTCCCACATTGGTTTCCATTCAACTCTAATTCTCTCCATATTGTAATAACAAACATCAACCATCTTTTGTAAAGCAAACATTCTTGGTTGGGATGAATCTTGAGAAGATTCAATTTCTTTAATAGAAACTTCAGTCAAAGCTTTAATAAAATCAATTACTGCAATAGCACTCAAATCTGCACTATTAGTGAATATCTTATCAATATACAAACTTATTTCACTTGAAACTAATAATTGGGAAATATCTGATTTCAATGATTGTTTGTTATGTTTATTTTGAGCTTGTTCTATTGGGTTAGCTTTTTTTGTTTGCCATAAACCAAAGAATCCAGCTGATTCTGTAGAACTTTCACTTACCATTTTCATAACTTCAGCTGATCTAACACTATCTCTAGAGACTCTGGAATTGACACTTTTTAATCTTGAAGATGAAACATCAGGAACAGAGTTTCTGTCAATACCTTTAGCAATCAATTGTAATCTTTCAACTTGAGAGACAACATATAATATATCTTGCCAAGAATCTTTCAAGAAATCACCAATTTGTAAAACAACTTCTAATAACTTGTAAATAGCCATAATGTTTTTATGTTTCAATTCAGCAACGTTTGATAAATTAGTAAATTGAATCAAAGCTCCAACAAAAGATGTTCTTGCCATTTCAATACCAAAGTATGAAGAAATTCTAATACCATGTTGCAAACCTTCCAAACATAAACTTATAGGATAGTCATCATCATTTTCATTAAATGGTGTAGTGAAAGATGCCAAAAATGACATCCATAATGTCTGGAAGACTAAATTTGTATGTTCTTTGGAGCCAGCAAAATAGAAGTGAGAATCTTCTTTACTTAAACTACCAGTAGATAAACTCTTGACAACATTTTCAGTTTTGGAAGTGATTTCCTTAGAGACTTGCATATAAGCTTCTCTATTTAAATCTCTCATATTGAAAAAATTGAATGCAGTGTTATTGTTATTTCCTGAAACAGTATTACCACCACCACCATTAGCAGCTAATGCAGCTTCATGTTGTTCAGATAATAATTTGATTTCATTGTTTTGAATTTCATCATATAAACCAGTAATGTATTCTTTTGTTAAGTCTTTAGGTTCATTAACACCACCAGTCAAATCGATAAACTCTTCTAAAGTCATTCTCTTTTTAATTTGGGGAGAATGTAAATCAGTATTCAACATGATAACAGCATAAGCTAACACATATGCTGTGTCTGCTTTCGCAAAAATATCTGGATTTTGTTCAACAAATCTTTCAGCAAATTTCAACATAAATCTATCAATTTTTTGACCTTCACCTGGTAATCTGAATTTTTGTAAAAAGTTTCTTAAAGCATCTGTAAAAGATAACCCTTTGAAATCTAATTGATCAACAAATTCATGCATGATAGCAATATTTTCTTCATTTCCTTCACCTAAATAGTCACCAACAGTAGATAAATTCAAACCTTCAGTAGTTAACAAAAATTTAGCAATAGATTTTGAACTAGTATTTTCAATAAAACCTTGAGCAACTAAATCAGGAATAACTTTCTTTGGCTTCTTATTAAAGTTTGCAACCAATTTAGATAGTAATGTTTTTCTTAATTTAGAAACTTCAAACTGTTGAACTTCATTATCTTCTTCAGACAATCTCACTTCAGAATTAGATCTGGATCTGGAAGATTCATTGATGCCAGAATTACTGTTTTCAATATCATCACTCAAATTATGGTTGCTTGATGAAGAAATAGATGCTTTTCTAGACAATTTAGTTTCTAAAGTGTTGGTACTAGAGACAGTCGTGTTTATATCAGCCCATGAAGATAATGATCTTAGAATCAAAATAATACAACGTAAAGAATCTAGCTTCAAATGGTATAAAATTGGGAAGTTTGGATTACTTAAACTTTTTGTAGAAGAACTGCTAGAAGTAGAAAATATTTGTAAAGAAGATGATGTAGATTCTGCCATTCCTGGAGCATTAGATACTGAACCACCTGCTAAATTAGAAATACTCAATAATGGTAATTGAGACAAGTCATAAGTGGAAATAGTAGATTTCAAAGAATCAATATATTGTTTCTTGTCTAAATCAGTCACTTGTTCAGGTTTATTCAAAGTATTGCTGCTCAAGAAATCAACAATAATTTCAGTTAAGTTAGGGAATCTTTTATCACAATCATAATTCAAATAAAATTCAATAATAATCTTTGGATCAGAACTTAATTTACTTAAAAATTGTAAGAAATATTTCTTTTGATGATTTGTAGAAGTTTTTAACTCTGCAATAGGCAAATAAATTTCAGTGAAAAAAATTGGAATCTCTCTCTTAAAATAAAATCTCAAATTGGATATCAATAACCATAAAATTTCCAAAGTTATCTCAAAGACTGGTGCAACTGGAGAAGTAGCATTTCTGGAAATTGCCAAACACAGATATTGTCTTATAGAATCAATTAAAGATTTATCACCATTGGAATATAATTTGACTCTTGGATTCAAAAACAAAGATACTTGATCTCTTAAAATAGAATGAAGCATATGCAAAGATAACAATTTTGACCTTACCGCATGAGATCTCATATCCAAAGTGTCTTCAATGTTTTTAACACTGATTTTAGCCATGGATCTGAACACTAAGAATGCATCTTTAATACACAATTGTTCTTCTGTTATTGAATCTTCTCTAATTTCATTGTGATCAATGTTTGCTTCTTCTTCATCATTCAAAACTTTCATATCATTCAAGTTTAATGGACTCTCTGATTCTTCTTCTTGTTGTTGATTATCAGGAATATCTGAATTTAGTGACAAAATAGATCCATTTTGAATTGAAGTTGATACATCAATATTATCATTATAAGAATCTGTTAAAGTTCTAACTCTTTGGAAAACTTTTTCAACAACTTGAATCAAAGTAGCTTGAGCAATGGTTTGAGTAGAGGAGTTTAATGAAAAGATAAAAATATTGTAAATTGTTCTAATAGCTTTTAATAAAGATTGACCATGGCAAATATTTAAAGAATCTTCCATCAATATCAAACATGTTAAGCATCTAATGATTTGTAATTCTACATTTTCATTTGTGACTTCGCCTTCAAAACAATCAGTTATAGTATCAACAGCAGCATCCATCAATTTTAATTTTGGAGGAGGGGTTATACCAGAGGCATTGTTGTTGTTAGAAGAAGATATGCCTTCATTCATCGATAGAGCATCTGGAGGATTAACTAAAACAGACTCATCTAGCAATTGGAATGCAAATAATTTAGATAGACCATCAAGAGCCATAATTTTACCATTATTGATCTTGCATCTACAACAACTTCTCAAAGCTTCAAAGATAATGACAGAATTTAAGGAAGCAATAGAATTAGTAGGTGAACTCAAAATTTTGTTAATATCTTCTATAGCATCAGTCAATGATTTATTTGTGGATTTGGAAACATGGGATGTGTTTTTGAATTCTTTTGATTGCATAAATTCTTCAAAGCTTTTCTTCAAAAAAGTTAAAGTAGATTTAATGTTTTTACTTTTTGAAATTTCTTCAGGTGTAGCATCTTCCTCATATTTGTATAAAGGTTCTTTTATTGGTTCTTGTTCCTTAGTAGCAGGTAGCTGTTCGATAACAGTTTCTGGAGATTCCCTATTTTCAGATTCTTCATCAGCTTCAACAACTTCTTGTAAAACTTGTTCTGAATTAGTTGAAAGGTTAGATTGTGAATTATTAAAAGGCTTGTGTATGACAGAATCATTGGCTTCGTCATCAGCTTCCTCATTTTCAGCAGATTCATTTTTACTGTCTTGTTTTTCCTCATTTTCAACTGATTCATTGTTACCGTCTTGTGTTTCCACTTGTATAGTGTTCTCAGCCAAGTCATTCAGTTCTTCACCTTCTTTATGTGTTTCCTTTTCTTCTTCTTCTTCCTCTTTCTCTTCCTCTTGTTCTTCCTCTTTTTCTTTTTCTTCTTCTTCAACTGTATCTTTTATAGTTTCGTTTTCTTTAAGGGGTTCTTGACTTTCTGTAGTTTTTTCTTCTGATACTTTTACATCTTCTTCTTCCTGATTTTCAATTTCAATTGAAGTTCCATTTCCTTCATTTGTGGCATCATGGAAATCATCATCTGTAGAATAATGATCTAAATTTTCTTCAGGTACTTCATTGTGACTTATTTTGGCAATTTGTTGTTCAACTTCTAAACTTTCAGTTTCATCTTTAATATCAGACATATCTATAGATGTGTTAAACAAAGAAATAGTTAATTACTTAATAATAATAAATGTTTTGTAATAAGAATTCAGCACAAAAACAATAAAATAATATTAATTGTTAAAGTTTTTTTTTTTTTGGCTGTTTTTTAATAGAAGTTAAAACAATGTTTAAAATAGATCAAAAAAATATATATGTATATGCAAATTTTGGATTATATTAAACTACTTCTCTACCTTAGTATAAGTTTCAATTATTTGTTTCTTCTAAAAAAAAGGAATGAATACTTTTTAAGGTCTCCTAGTAATTTTATTTTTAGAAAAAGAAATAAAATATAAAAAGATTAACAAAAAAAAAATTTTTTTTAATTTTTCACAACTCCTTTAATTGGTGTTTTTCTTTGCTTGTGTGTTTTTTTTTTTTGTTCAGCAGTTATTTGTTAAAAATCTATTTCTGTGTGTTGTTTTAAATTTTTTTTTTTTTTGTTTTTTTGTTTATTCCGAAAAAAAATAATTTTTTTACTTACCCGAAGATGTTGTTTTAACAAATCACGTGAATACTTGATATTTAGTGTCAGGGTAACATCTATATATAATTTTTTTTTTTTAATAATTTTTATAATGTTTTTCCGTTGGAAATATTTTAGATTTTTGATTACACCAAAAATCATAATTTGATAACCACGTTTATCATAAAAAAAAAAATTAAGGATTTATGGGATTTGATATCTGAATTAAAAATATGCATGTGAACTTATTAAAAAAAAAAAATAATAATTAAAATAGTTTTCTTGTTCCATTAAACTTTCTACCATTTTTACCTTAATAAAAAAAAACTCCTTTGGAGATATTTTAACTTTTTACTAGTTATACCTAGTATTTCTTGGTTCTGTGATTTTTTTTTGTAGCAAAAAGCTGTTTAACTATATATATTTTTTTTTTCAACTCTTTAGAGATAAGACACTAGTAAATTTTAAAAAAGTTTGCACACAACGTGTTTATATCACTGAACCAAACGTATTCAGACATCGAATATATTTTATTGCTTGGAAGAAAAACATATATAAAGGAAGCAAATGCAATGTTTAAAATCTAATATTTCTCTCTTTTCAATTCTTCTTTCTTTTATTAATTAAATATATTTAATTATAGAAAAAACCATCGTTTTATCTTTCTACAAGAATAAACACTACATTTTAACTTAAAATCTAAACTACTATGTCTCCTCCTTCTGACACTATTGTCGCTAATTCAATTTTAGAACATCACTCTTCTGACAAGAAATCTCCAAATTTAAAATTAGCTTCAAACTCCAATGACAACGAAATTCAATCATTAAGTAATTTATTATCAAACACTAAATTATTTACAACAATGGGTGATGATGTTGATCCAATCGAATTAAACTGGGAAAGTCAAAGTCCAGATTATAAGAAAAGAGGACCAGCTGTTTGTAATTTCTACAAAAATGGGGAATGCAAGCACAATGCTATTGGTGCTCACAGTGGTTGTTATTCAGTTTACCATGCTTTAGCTGTTGCTGCCAAACAATTGAATCCTGATTTCATTCCTGATTTTGCCAATAGTGAACCTCAATTTAAAGTTCCATACAATAAATCTTGGACAGATGGTAGTTCTATTGTTTCTATTGATCCATTTGGTCATTTAGCTATTCCTGAAAATTATCCTGAATTAGCAGAAGATGTTGATATTAGACCAAGTATTGCTATTACCAAAGCTGTTTTACAATTACCAGACATTGAACAGCTAGTCGCTAAGGGTGAACTTGAAGTTGATGGTACAATTGTTTTGAATGAGCAAGGTGATGTTGCTATCTCCAAGATTGCTCTTGACTCAGTCTGGTATTTGCCTGGTATTGCCAAGAGATTTGG
Organism: Hanseniaspora sp. CRUB 1602; assembly: GCA_030573575.1. Classification (NCBI taxonomy): domain Eukaryota; kingdom Fungi; phylum Ascomycota; class Saccharomycetes; order Saccharomycodales; family Saccharomycodaceae; genus Hanseniaspora; species Hanseniaspora sp. CRUB 1602. The sequence continues at coordinate 5,586 of JAJMDL010000042.1, read as the reverse complement.
TATTACTGAAGATGAATTAAGATTAGCTTTATTCAAGGATACCAACAACATGTACCCAGAATTGATCACTAGACCAGACATTAAAACTTTCTTACCACCAATTGGTGGGTCAACTGTTTACATCTTTGGTAACCCAGACTACTTAAGCGATCCGACTAAGGATTTAGCATTAAGAGTTCATGATTCTTGTACAGGTAGTGATGTATTTGCTTCCAACATTTGTACTTGTAGACCATATTTAATTTTTGGTATTCAAGAATCCATTAAGCAAGCCCAAAAACCAAATGGTGTTGGTATGTGTGTTTACTTCCAAAAGGAAGGTAGAGCTTTAGGTGAAATTACCAAATATTTGGTTTACAATGCCAGAAAGAAATATGGTGATACTGCTGATAAATATTTCACTAGAACTGAATGTATTGCAGGTGTTAGAGATATGAGATTTCAACAATTGATGCCAGATGTTTTGAAATGGTTGGGTGTTGAAAGAATTCACAAGATGTTAAGTATGAGTAATATGAAATTTGATGCAATTATTGAAGCTGGTATTAAGATTGAACAAAGAATCCCAATTCCAGATGAAATGATTCCTGGTGATTCTAGTGTAGAAATCGATGCTAAGATACATTCTGGTTATTTCACAACTGGTGCTGTTAAGACAGAAACCGAATTAAAAAAGACAACTGGTAAAGCTTGGAAGTAAAACACATTAAAGAAGGAAGAAAAAAATAAAAATAAAGAGTTGATCTCTTTTTGTATGTATTTGTTATGCAACCACTATATAATAAAGATATCTTAATTTATATTTTAAAAGAAAAACATATTGTTTTTTATGCTTTAAATAATAATAATAATAAATTTTATTATTTACAATCTTTTATTTAAAAAATACAGTGTATATTAGAATTGATTAAATTATATGCAGTCACACATACATATATTTATATATAAACATTTCTTTTTTTTCGGAGATGAAACTCTTGTATAAAAAATTTAATTTGAGCGAAGAAAAAAAAATACTCGAAAGGAGAATAAAAAAAAAAAATTTTTTTTAAAAAAAGATGGGGAGAAAAAACGTATTAAATTTTCAAGATTCATTGATTTTTTTTTTTGTTGAATATTAATATTAAAAACCATCCAAAATAGTTTTTCAACACTTGTATAAATAATGTCTGAAAGCGGTGAAAACACACAATACAACAATACATACAGCACTAGAGGTGGTTACAGAGGCGCTTCTTCAAGAGGTGGTTACAGAGGTGGTTATCAAGGTAATGCTCCTAGAGGCGGCTACCAAGGTGGTGCTTCAAGAGGTGGTTACCAAGGTTCTAATTATCAACCTAACTACCAACAACAATCAGGTGGTTATCAAGGCTCTAATTACCAACCTAATTATCAACAGCCTCAAGCTGGTTTCCAAGGTAACTTCCAACAACCTCAAACTGGTTTCCAAGGTAACTTCCAACAACCTCAACAGCAAACATCTGCCCTAGCTTCAACATCAGTAGCTGAAGATGCACCAAGAGTCAAAGTATCCTTGAAAGATATTAAGGCTAGAGCCAAACAAGCTAAAGAAGCTGCTGCTGCCGCCATCGCTGCTGAAGCTGAAAAGAAATCTGTCAGTCCAGAACCAATTGCTGAAAATGAAGAACAAGAAGAAGAAACAAAAACTGAAGAGCCAATTGTTGAAAAACAAGAAGAAACAAAAGCTGAAGAACCAATTATTGAAAAGCAAGAAGTTAAACCAGCTGTTACTGAAAAGATTGTTGAAGCCAAGAAAGAAGAGCCTTTACCTGAAGCTATGAAGAAGCTAACTGTTAAAACCCCAGCTCCAGTTGTTAATGTTGCTAAGGAACAAGAAGATGAATTAGACCAAGAAATTGTTAATGATATGTTTGGTGGTAAAGATCACATTTCCATTTTATTCATGGGTCATGTTGATGCTGGTAAGTCTACCATGGGTGGTAACTTATTATATTTAACTGGTTCTGTTGATAAAAGAACTTTAGAAAAATATGAAAGAGAAGCCAAGGATGCTGGTAGACAAGGTTGGTACTTATCATGGGTCATGGATACTAACAAAGAAGAAAGAAATGATGGTAAGACCATTGAAGTTGGTAAAGCTTACTTTGAAACAGACAAGAGAAGATACACTATCTTGGATGCTCCAGGTCATAAAATGTATGTTTCTGAAATGATTGGTGGTGCCTCTCAAGCTGATGTTGGTGTTTTAGTTATCTCTGCAAGAAAGGGTGAATATGAAACTGGTTTCGAAAAAGGTGGTCAAACAAGAGAACATGCTTTATTAGCTAAAACTCAAGGTGTTAATAAAATGATTGTTGTTATCAACAAAATGGATGATACTACAGTCAACTGGGATAAGGAAAGATATGATCAATGTGTCTCCAATTTATCTCAATTTTTGAAAGCTGTTGGTTATAATATCAAAACAGATGTTTTCTTCATGCCTGTCTCTGGTTTCACTGGTGCTGGTTTGAAAGAAAGAGTTGATCCAAAAGATTGTCCATGGTACACAGGTCCTTCTTTGTTAGAATACTTGGACTCTATGAAGACTTTAGATAGACATATCAATGCACCATTTATGTTACCAATTGCTTCTAAAATGAAAGATTTAGGTACAATTGTTGAAGGTAAAATTGAATCTGGACATATCAGAAAGGGTCACTCTACCATTTTAATGCCTAACAAGACTCAAGTTGAAATTGTAGATATTTATAATGAAACAGAAGAAGAAGTCGATATTGCTTTATGTGGTGAACAAGTTAAGTTAAGAATTAAAGGTGTTGATGAAGAAGATATCCAAGCTGGTTTTGTTTTAACCTCTCCAAAGAACCCAGTCAAGGTTGTTAAAAAATTCATTGCTACTTTAGCTATTGTTGAATTAAAATCTATTATATCTTCTGGTTTCTCATGTGTCATGCATGTCCACACAGCTATTGAAGAAGTTACTATTACTAGACTGCTGCATAAACTTGAAAAGGGTTCAAACAGAATTTCAAAGAAAGCTCCACCATTTGCTAAAAAAGGTATGAAGGTTATTGTTGAAATTGAAGTTGAAAATCCAGTTTGTGTTGAAACTTATGAAGATTATCAACAATTAGGTAGATTTACTTTGAGAGACCAAGGTGTCACTATTGCTATTGGTAAAATCATTAAAGTTGCTGAATAATTTAGCTTATTTTTTTACAATAAAAATGTCTCTCTCTTCATATATAAATATATACATATAAATAATTATATTTTTTTAAATAAATAACACTACCCTTGATAAATTTGTGTTATGATATTTGTTATACTTGTTTTTAAAGAGCAAAGTCCTTTTAGTGTGTTATGATCTGGTTCAAATTTGGTGTCGTTATTGGATAATACTATTTGAGCATGTCCAAAATCTATAAGTTTTAATTTGCTTAAAGAAAGCTGTTGCAATAAACTTTCTTTGTCATAATTTTCACCATCTATATCTACAGTTCCACCATTTTCCTCACATTCGTCAAGATAGGTCAAAACATCATTATCATTATCGATTATCACATCTTCAAATGAACTATTTGTTATTCTATTTTCATCAGTTTCCATTATAAACAATACGCTGCTAGATATTAGTTTGATTGGTGTATTCTCTAATGTCTCTATTAATAAATTTATTCTTTCCAGAAAATTGTTTAATAAAATAATCGACCATTGATCACCTACTGAATGGTTTTTGAAAAAAAACAAGAGTGTATCAGTAACTTGATCCAAAGTAGTTTGGGATCTACCTAGCAACTTGTTTACACTAATATAGTCACAATTTCTAATTGAATCATGATTTGTAGTGTAAAAAGAATTGTCTAATTTAGAGTAATCTATATGCTCAAATTTCCTTAACTTCATCCCACAAACTCTCAATCCAAAAGGGCCTGAAGTTGTGGAGTTACTCACTATGTTTAATCTTTGAATTTTTTCTTCAGAAGCTTCTGTATCATGTAATATTGATCCTAATTTAATATCTAGAACGTTTGGTTTTATATATCCAGATAAAAGGTTTTCTAAAACAACTAATGGTTTTGTAGCACTTTTATCTTTGGGAAGTTTAATTGATTTATTATTATCATTCAAGCCAAGTTTTTCAGCTTCTTTTTCTAAGATATTTTTTTGGTTTGTGTCATTAGCTATTATGCCTTCTTCCATACATCCTAAAAAAGTAGGAATCCAATTAATTAATGGTATAATATTTTCACCTGCTTCATTCATTTCTTTTCTTAATAGGTTATTATTATTATTTTGACTAAGAGTTTGAATATTTGTATAAAAATTAATTTCTTTTGTTAATGTGGGTTTCACAAAAAGAGTATTATTTTCATCTGATAAAGTTCCATCATGGCCAGCAGCAGCTAAATCAAAAGGTTTAAGTTGCATGATTTATGTTTTATTTATTTCATCTTGGTATAGATGTTTAATTTTTCTGTTAATGAGTAAGTAGAAGAATTAAAAAAAAAAAAAATTTTTTTAATTATACTGCAAAAAATTTGAAACGCATTTTTAGGATATAAGATTGTTTACTATAACAATGATTACATTTCAAATTATATTAAAAAAAAGGTTCATATAATTAAATATTAATAGTTATTATAATATGTATATATAAACTAATTGTAAACATTAAATAATCTTAGCTAAATGTAAATTAATTCTTTTATATAAATTTCAATCTTTAAAACACAACAAATTTTGTTGTCTAAGTTTGTTTACTTAAAAAGAACTTTTTTTTCATTAGTATGATCTATTCATCTTTTTCAAAAAATTTTAATTTGCAATAATAACCTAACAAATTCTATCAAAACATATTATAACATCCATAAAAACGCCTCTATGCTTTATAATTTTCATTTTAGTAAAGTTAGAGCAGTTTTGGGCACAATAAAAGTATTTCACGTGATCGATTGTTTCCACCATAAACATATAGTAAAATGACTGGTTTACACTATCTGGTACTTTTTTGCAAAAAGTGCGGCTGACTTTCAAGGTTACCTGAAAAAAAGGCCCAGTTTACACTATCGGGAAAAAAAAACGACCTCATTTTGCTAAAATCTGGATACTTGTTAAATTTTTCATTTTTGATCGAAAAAATTTTGGAGAAATAAAGGCTAGTTTACACTATCAGGACAAATATTGTGTTTGAAACGGCTGATTTTGTTTTTGGTGGATATGAAAATTGGGAAAGTTTATTTTTGAAATTGTGAAATATTTGGCAAGATAAAAAGAGATTTTGAGTTTATGAAATATAAGTATTGAGAACATGATCCTAGGAAATTAAAATTAAAAATGAAAGGACAAATGTTATTTAAACGAAAACTTAATACGATTACGAAGAGAAAATATTTAATAATAAACTATATTAAATATTATATTATATTATAAGATATGAATTAATTTGAGAAAAATAGAAACAAAATAAAAATAGATAATGAAAAACTAGAAGAGAAAAGAAAAACGGAGAAGTACTTGTATCTGAGTACAAACACAAACATACATTACCCGGCCACTTGCCAACTACATAAATATAAAACTCAATAAACTTTTTTCAAA
>JAJMDL010000041.1:0-76631 GCA_030573575.1 Hanseniaspora sp. CRUB 1602 | reverse complement strand
AATTTAAAAATTTAAAAAAAAAAAAAAAAAACACAAGCTTAGGATTAAACTTCTCTGGGGGGGTTTTTTTTTTCACTTACTAAAAGAGCAAACTAATAATAAATAAAAAATCTTTTAATTCAATTCAAAGAAACCGTGCTAAAAAACAAAACATATTATTTTTTAGTAAATCATATATAATTGAAAAATAAATAATGGCTAAAGATTTGGTTATCACAAACACTGAAAGACAGTTTATCTTAGATTTATTAGCAAACTCACAAAGGTTGGATGGTAGAAAATCTTTACTACAACAAAGAGATTTAAATATTAATATATCTCCAAACAGATATGGTGATATATATTTGGAATTAAAAAGAGATGATGAAAGTATAGCTACAAGATTGCATTGTAAAGTAACAGCAGAAATTGTTAAGCCTAAAGAACAAAGACCATTTGAAGGAACTTTTTACATAAATTGTGAATTTAATGGGTTAGCAGGATTGAATTTTGAAAATTATAAAGTTGGAAACAATTCTGATGAGTTTTACTATGGAAGATTGATTGAATCTATGATTTTGAGATCAAATGCTTTGGATTTGGAACAATTGTGTATTGTAGCAGGTTTAAAAGTTTGGAATATTAGAGTTGATGTTCATGTACTTGAATTCGATGGTGGTTTTTTGGAATTGGCCAGTATTGGTTGTATGACTGCTTTATTACACTACAGAAGACCTGATGTTACTATTAGAAATGAAAAAGTTATTATTCATTCTTTTGATGAGAAAGAAGGAGTTAAATTAGGTGTTTTGCATATTCCAATCGCATTGCAATTTAATCTTTTCCCATTGAAAGAAACAGCTGAAATTATAAAAACAAACACATCTACTGAAAATAATAACGAACTAGTAGTACTGGATTGTACTTTAAAAGAGGATCTTCTTAAAGATGGTGAATTTATCATTGCTTTGAATAAAAATAGAGAAATTGTACAATTGAATAAACCTGGTGGAATTCCTATATCTGCTGCTAAGATTGTAGAATTTTCACATATGGCCTTGCCTATAATTGAAGATACAACAAGTAAAATATTAAAGGCGATTGATATTGATGAAAAACAAAGAAATAAGTATGCTCATCTGTTATCTGCAGAAAATGATAGATATGTTGATTAGAAATAAATATAGTAAAAAAAAATTAAAAAATTCATATATTATTAATTTGTTCTTGTTATAATTATTATTACACCCAGGAACCTGGCCTGATATTTATTGGAATTATTGGAAGTTTAGTTTCTTGTTTCATTATATTTTTACTTTTATTAAGATTTTCGTTTTCATTGTTTATAACTTCATCAAGTTTATTTAAAAATTCTGTTGGACAATTTTTTCTACCAATTAATAGACTTATTGCTTGAATCAGTTTTTTAATATTTATTGTCAAGTTTCCATTATTCAAAAGTGTTAATAAAACTTGAAACAATTCTTTATCAGTTTCTAAAACTATATGTGCATTGTTTTTCTTCTTCAAACAACATATTAGATGGTTATTGTAGATTCTTAAAATTGATTGTAAGTAGATAAATGTTTTTTTAGTGGATGTATCCATTACTAATTCTATTGCTTTAATGAATTTTAGAATTATTTGATCTATAAAATCTAATTTGTTTGACAACATGTTTAATGAATTTTCTAAAAAAATATTTAATTTTGCCAATAGATAATTTAAATGATGTTCTTCTATTTTGTCTTTATATTTTTCTTTAAAATTGATGTGTAAATTTAATACCATATTTAAAATTAAAGAGTGAGATTGGCAGAAGGGCTCGCTATTTATGTTTTTAATAGACCTAAATTTAAAATTTATAAAAGATGTGTGTCCAAATATAGGAAAATCCCAATGTGCCCAGAAATAACCCAATAAGCAACTGATTAAACAATCTTGTAATAAATAATTATTTGTTAAAAAAAATTGTTCTAAAATTATACCTTTATCTAAATAGTTTTCCATTAATTTGCAGAAATCTGGATGGAAGACATAACCATTTTCATCAGAATTAACAAGCATAGTACTAAATTTGAACATAAAAATTTCTAAAGTGTTTATCTCATTAATATGATTTGAACCTAAAAGTAACAGTTTGATTGAATTAATATTTGAACTTATTTCATTTGCATTTTCAAATGGCTGCATTGGTAGAGTGATGGGACACTTTTTTATGCTAGTAAGATTCATTTCTTTTTCATAATCTGCAATTATATAATATTTTTGCATTTGAAATCCACTATATATATTTAGAGCTTTGTTTTTTTGAAATTTTGCCATTGATTTATACAAATTTGTAAGTTTTGTTTCTGTAATTTCAATATTAATAATATCTGTGGATTTACTAGCATTTATTTTATGATCCTTGCTTGAAAGTTTATTACTTAAAGGTTTTAGTATTTCTTGATTGAAGAAAGACTGTCGTTGACTATCAATATTTAAAGCATTATGCTTTTTTAAATATATTTTTTTGGTTTCCAATTCACTTTGTATTTTTGCTTCAGGAAATCTTCTAAGTCCATATTTATCATCTAGTTCTATACCAGAACATGATTTTAATTTTTCATTAGGCAACCCTAACTCCACATCAAAATCATTTTCTATCTGTTTCTTTTGTTTATTAGATGTTCTAAATGCATTATTTATGAGTAGTCTTGTTTTATAATTTATTGTTAAACCTATTACTAAACCAACTGTTAACATGACAATAAATATAATACCTGATATTAATGGATTGAAACCTTCAAAATACAGAGTCAGTGAATTAGCAACTTTAGACATTGCAGCTACACTAACCCCAGGATTATTATAATTATGTTTTGGACTATATTCACCTATATACATGTATCCTATACTAGAGCCTTTTGGAACACCAGGTATCGTACTTCTTTTTTGATTTAATTTTGTAGCTTGCTTTGATAATAACATATTATTAAAAAAAAAGAACAGAAATAATTTAGAATCTTTCTTTGTTTACTAGATTATATTTATTGATTTTATGGTATTAAAAAAAAAAAAGATTAAAATAAGTTCTTATATATGTTTTTACTTAAATTTTTTTTGCAAATATAAAATGACATATTGTATTTTAATCGTAGGTTTTAATAATCTATATATATGTGATTTCCTTTTTAAAAAATATGGGTCTTAATAATCATTGTAAAGATGTTTATTATTATTATTTTTTTTGTGTAAGATATTTAAAATATATTTAATCAATTTCCCAATTAGGGAAAAAAGAATATTGTTTACAAATTATTTAATAACATTTTTTTTTCTTAATAAGTTCTATTAAATTAAACTAAAAAAACACTACCAAATATAATAATTTTTTTTGTTGTAAACAATTGATACAACAGATTGCAATAAATGACAATCTATAATGCATTAAAAAGATGCTATGAATTTCTGTTAGATAGTGAGTCAATAAAAGTAAATAATAAAAATACTAACACAAATGCTGATTTTTTAAAACCTAATGGTGTTACTTTAATTTTAGGCTCAACTGGAGTAATTGGATGTCAATTAATAAATAAACTTATTACAGACACCTTCCAAGGATCTGATTTTTCTTTAGTTTTACTTAAGAGAAGAGATACTGATACAAATAAACTTTTACTTTCCACGAATGAATATAAATTAAAACTAGCATCATTAAAAAACGAAGTATTCATTTCTGATAAGGATTTTAATGTTACAATTACCAAAAATACATTTTCTAGTAAATTGATTAATGAAAAAGGAGTAGTAACAGTATATGAAATCATTTGTTCAAATTCAAATAACTGGGTTGAAATTTTAAAGAAATGGAAATCAACAGATGAAGATAAAAATCCTTTTACACATATACTACCTAATTACAAAGAATTAACCGGAATTGTTTCATGCCTAGGTACTACGAAAAATCAAAGCAAAATTGAACATATAACTCAAAAATGTATAGATTATCAACTTAATTACGATATTATATCAACTATCAGTAATGAGAATATAACTGTTATAATATTGACTAGTTTTAATAGTAGTTTATTAAGCAGAATAGTTCCATATTTTCACAATAAATGGCAGTTAGAACAAGATATAAATAAAAATACTTCTTTCAAACAATTAATTATTTTAAGACCAGGACCATATATTTTGTATGAAAGCAATAGTGAAGTTATAAAAGAAAATATTAGCAATATTAGAACAATGTCTTCACAATTAGTTGCTTTAAACTTATATGAAACTCAATTATCTCGATTTGTTGGTTATTGTGTAAAAGCTGAAGATATTGTTCAAATAATTATAATAAATTTATTTTCTGAAAGAAAAAATAATGTAGAGAAAGTTATATTTGTAAAGAGCAAGAATATGAAATGAAAAAAAAAAAAAAAAAAGATGCACGGAATATTTATATAATTTACAGATTAAAAAGAAACAACAAAAATTCCTTTTTTTAAAGCAAACATATTTTCATATCAACTTTATACCCAAGGATTAACAATACAATAACTTAACGCATTATCAAAGATTTAAACTGTTATATATTTAAATTATTATAAATATATCATACTATTTTTAATTCTCCTCTCTTTTTTTTTATATTTTCATAAACATGCCGTTGAAGGAACAAAATTCTGATAACTACATTATTGAACAAAGTGTTGAAGAAAAGATTTTACAGGTGTCCAAAGAAATGAAAGAATTGACAACAATGAAAGATTCATTGGAAATAGAAGACAAAGCAGATGCTGATTTTATTTCGACATTAAATTTAATGACTAAACTTACAGAATATATAAAAAAGTGAATGGAAAAAAAAAAGGAATATTATACAGTAGTTTGACTTATTTAAATCAATAATTTTTCAAATATCTTCGAGTATATGACTAATGAACAGATATAACCCATTGAAAGACCTAAGATTTTTTCTAGTAATGTGTGATAAAAGACACTTGTAACTGCTAAAACACAACACCAGATAAATAATGTGAATAAAGTTAAGCCTGATATTATCTTATTTGCTTGTTTGAACTGATAATCGTCTATCATTATTTTCAATTCATTAAACAAAATCAAAGATATGCTTACAATGAAGCAGAAATGACCAGATATGTCGAAGCCTCCTTTCCAAACTCCATTTAACTTACTACAAACTTGTGCATCTGTAATGCTTGTTATAGGCTCACCGTCTACAAAACAGTTCCCGCCTGTGAATATAAAGAGATGATCTATTATAAAAAAATTTATAAAAAGAATAAGATTTTTTAGAATGAACTTTGTGATTTGAGATAAAGCTACTTTGAGTTTTGGCTTATTGTTTTTTTCATTATCTACACTTATGGTATTTGGAATTGGTAGTAGAGATATCATTAGCTGTTTTTTTAACTGAATTGATACCACTCTACTTACAGAAAGTAATGTATACAATACTGTAAAGATTATGTTACCTTTATAAGCAAAAAACTTGTTAAAAATATTTCTTGAGGAAAACAAATAAAAACTTTTCCAGTCATTTGGTACAAACAAAGATAGTATTAAACCAAATATTAAGATTATTGGATATATGAAATAGAATATATGAATTTCCTTTTCAAATGGATACTTGATAGGCTTAAATTTTCTATCACATATTGTCTTTACAAAATATTCAAGTGACATCTTTTTTTTAAAACTATATTTAAGAATAGTGATTTAAAAAAGAAAGTGGCACAATTAAAGCTTTCTTTTGAGAAAAAAACAAAAACTAATTTAGTATTATAAGAACCTATAATTAGTATTAGAAAAGTGCAAAAGTCCAATGGTTGTTTATACGAGGATATAATTGTACACAGAGAACAAAAAACAAGATGTTTTTCTATTTTTAACAAAAAAGAAATTTATTTTTATTTTCTTAAAATTTTAATTTCAAAGTTTAAATTTTTTTGTTGTAACCATTTATGTCCGATAAGATTTTTTTTTTACTGACAGAAAAAAAAAAAAACTTACAACCAAAAGTTTAGTTTCTAGCTTTTTTATATATATTTTTTTTGGTTAATTAAAAAAAAAACAAAAACAATTCACAGGGGAGGTGAGAAAGTTGTAAATACTATTACAAAAAAAAATAAAAGAAGAAAACCAAATACATTTCATTATAATTACACTTATTTGAAATAACATTCAACAATATGGCCTACTCTACTAATATTAAACAATTACTAGACTGTGAAGCTGAAGCTCAAGCTATAATAAACGAAGCTAAACAATATAGATTAGCTAAATTGAAACAAGTTAAGAAAGATGTAGCTGAAGAAGTTGCCACATATAAGAAATCTTTAGTTAACAAGAATAGTTCTGCCAGTAAAGCTGTCAATGTCGAAGAATTAAATGCTACTGCTGAAAGGGAAATTGAAGAATCTATCAAAACCATTCAAAAAATCTTGAAAAGTGAAAAAGCTGACTTGGTTGTCAAAAACGTTATTACTGGTGTTATTAACCCTGTTTCTGAAATACATATTAATGCTCAAAAATAAATAAATAATAAAAATGAATACAATCAGAATAATTAAAAGAAACGAAATAAAAAATATAAATAGTATTATATATTGACTTACATAATATTATTTTTTTCTTTATTAAACAAAAATTAAAAAAAAAAATTATCATTTATTTACATGAATGAAATATGAATATATAAACTTACAGGAAGAAAAAGATATAATACTTTTTAATTAATATAAACAACAACAATAAGTCAACCTCTATACTTATTTATTTAATATATTTTTTTACCAAATCATCTACCTTTGTAGTGAATTTCTTGTGATCTTTTTCAAAATCTTTCATTATATCAATAGCCAAAGCATCTTTCTTTTTATTTAATTCCTTGACTATTTTCATTTCACCTTTGCTCAAAAATTGATTTTTTATTTCTTTTTTGAAATTCTCACCCATGTTTTTCAAATTATTTTCATATTCTTTCTTAACAGTATCTGTTACAGGTGGAAGGTTGACTTTTAATTGTTGCTCATTATCAGGTATTTTTTCAGGTGTCATCTTTAACAAATCATTTCTAGTCAAGATTGTGTTGATAATATTGTTTACATTTTTTTTATCAAAACAAGTAATAATCATAACTTTCCCCTTTTTTGTAGCAGTAGCAAAATCTTTAAATAAACCATCTTTACCAACATTCAAATCTTCTAATAGTTTAGGATCAAAGTCTAAAGCTTGTTTTCTGACTTGAAATTTTTTCTCCAAAAATTTAAATTCTTTGTTTTGTAATTCTATATATTTTTTGGTGTAAAAACCAGGCTCTTCTAATATAATATCTTCATCATCACCACTATTAGTTTTATTGCTGTTTTTTTTAGCTACTTTACCTCCTTTTTTTAACAAAAGTGTAGAGGTGGAGAATTGCCTTATAGGTAATGAATTAAAAGATTTAGTGTATAAACTAAATGAATTAATAAAAGAACTATTAGATAAGTTTTTAGAAACCATTTATATTGTTATTATTATTTAAATACTGGGTTTTTCAAAGAAAACAATTCTCAATACTTTCATTTTCAATTTAAATTGAATATGCATATACAACATATGAATTGTCAATTTTATGTTTGTTAAAAAGTTCAACTATTGAAACTGAAAAAAAAAAAAATCATTAAAATTTTTTTCCCGATACCATATATTCGTAATTATAAAAAAATCACAAACGCATATAATGAATGGCACATGACTTGCTTTTTTAGAAACTTTATATTTCAGATGCAAGGCTTTACTGTAAACTCCCCAAAGAAAAAAATCAAAAAAAAAAGTCTTAAAATCAACAAATATTATGTTGATTAAATTACCTAGCGTTTACAAAAAATAAAAAAAAATTAAATATAAAATTTAGATAAAATTATTAATAAAAATAATTATCAAAACCACATTAACTTTATAGCTATGTCTAGAAGTAATACTTTATACGAATATGATGATGAGGAAATTGATGATTTTGATGATGCTATAATGACATCTATTCCAATTGCTGAATTTGATATTCCAAGCGAGGATGATTTACTATTTGATAATCATGGGATTAGCAGTTCAATATCAATGAAACGTACTGGATCTACTGACTCTAATTTTTTTTCATCAACTGCATCTCAATCTCCTCTGATTACAAGTTGGGGTATGGGATTATCAAACTCTTTACTACCCGATAACCCAGAAACTAATTTTATAATCAAAAAACAACAGAAAGTTTTCAAGAAATATGAATCCAAATTTCTACATATTTTGAAAAAAATCAAGTTATTTAATCTTTTTGTAAACATTTTGATCCCTATTATTACACTGTTTTATCTTTTGTTTAAAATACCTGCAATCACAAAATTTAGTAAAAAATTTGTATATCTAGTAATAATAAATTATATTGTATCAATTTGCTCTTTGTTCCTTGGATATCATAAATACTTTGCCCATAGATCATTTGAACTAAATAACCATTTTTGGATAGAAAAACCTATTGTGTTTATCATTGCTGTGTTTGGTGTAGGTATTGGATTTGGAAGTATTATTGATTTTAAAACATATCATCTTTTGCATCATCATCAATTGGATACTGTAACAGATCCATTAAATTATGAGCTAGGCTGGCTTTTCCATCAATGGGGTCATTTACTGTTTAAAGGTAAGAAGAAATTTGAAATTCAGTTTGCCAAAAATAAAGAGATTAATATAAAAAGATACAAAAACGATCCTGTTGTTAATTGGCAGCATTTGAGAAGATACCAGTTGATGTTTTTAAACATGCTAGCTTTCCCACTAATTGTTTCATATTTAATGAAAATACCTAAATGGAACTGTATATTCTGGCTTTCCTTTTTTAAGTTTTCTCTGATTCAACAGCAATGGCTGTTAGCAGAAACAATAGGTCATATTTATCCAATATTTTTGAGTAAAGATTCTTTAAGCAAGTTGAAGTTACCCTTTGTCAATTCTACTAGTGATATGCCATTAATTCTTCATTACTTATTAGCTTTATTGGTTTTTGGAGAAACAAATCATAATTTTCATCACGCTTTCCCAAATGATTACAGACAATCATTTAAATGGTATTATCTGGATTTCCAAAAATGGGTTATTTTGACATTGCACAAACTTAAAATTATATCCAAAGTTTACAAAGTCAATAATAATCATATCTTAAAATACAAGCTAGAGAATGAGCAAAAATTGATTGATTATGAATTAAATTATACTTCAAATTTGAATAAAACAGTATCCTTAAATGATCTTCCTATTTGGTCAGTTGAACAGTTTGCTTACAGATCTAATAGACTTTGGAAAGAGAAAAAGATAGCTTTGGTTCTTATAGAAGGTATTATTCATGATGTCACAAGTTTTATTAGTGGACACCCAGGAGGTGAACAGCTGATTGTAAGTGCTATAGGAAAAGATGCCACGGAGGCTTTCAATGGTGGTGTTTATTATCATTCCAATGCTAGTAGAAATTTGATGGCAAATATGAGAATAGGAGTCTTGATAACGGAAAATAATGGTGTTTGGGGGACTAAAAAAAAACATGAAGGTGGTTTAGAGTATAGAAAGAGAATGGAAATTGTCAAATTTCAAAATGGTAAAAAGTTTTTTGCTCCGATGGCAGCTTAAAATCTTTTGTTTTATTATTATTAAAAAATAAATAAGAGAACAATTGATTTTTATTTACATATAAATTTAATATTTATCCAAACAATTTTGCTGCTAAACTATTTGATGTTGATTTTACACCAGAATCTTCAACAATCTCATCATCACTGTCTATATCTGAATCAGTATTTTCATATAAATCCGGAATGCTTTTAGGTAAATGATTGTTAATATTTTGGGTGGAATTTAAAGATTTTTGTTTTTTTTCAACTACTGTATTTAAAGATTTATCCTTTTCTTCTTCTTGAAGAGGTCTTTTGACTGCAAATTTAGTTTTAACTTGTTTAATTTCTTCATCTTCTTTTACAACTTCAACAATTTTGGCAGCAATTGTTGATACTGTGATTGTTTCTTTCACTTCATTATCAATCTTTAATACAGTATTTGCTGATTCTGGAGTTTCCATTTCTTTTTGAGACTCTTCTATCACATTTTTTTCAACTTCCTTCTTTGGAGGATCAGCATCTTCAACACTTTTATATATCATTAGATTTTGCTTATAAAATATCTCTTCTTTACCATTAGTTTTTATATGATTTTCACTAGTGACTTCAGCGTTTATTATTTTTACAAAAATAGTTGGAAATTCTAAGCATGTTTTACCTGTTAAAAGTTCTGATACAGTAATTGTTTCTAAATTTTCAATTATAACAGCTTTATTAGTATCCAAAAGATTATTCATTTTATTAGGATAATGTTTCAAAAAAAATTGAATTTTATTTTTGGTAATGTAATCAAGCACAACTTCTTGTTTAAACTGTAAAGTCAAACTAACATCATCTTCTTTATTTAACAATCCAAAGTTTTTTTTGAATTCATCTTTAGACCATTTCTTGCTTATAATATCAATTAACTTAAAATCTTCAAAACATCTATCTAGTGTAAATTCATGTGGTTCAAAAATGCCATTATCTGCATCTGTTTTAACATTCCAATTCATAGTCCATTGAAATTTTTTCAATTTATTATCATATTTACTTTTATTTCTTTTATGTACTGAAGAGCCTTCTGGTAAAAGAAAACATCTACATCCTCTTTGCATGATAAATTTTAATTCCATGCCGTTTTCAGTTAAAAACTTGTTTATTGTTCTGTTATTGTATGTATTATTATAACTATTTAAATATTTATTTTTTATTGAAAAATCTGATCTTGCAACTGAAATTATTCTGTCCATTCCTATCAAATATTCATAATCTCTTTTAACAACTAAATTATTTGTCTTTTTTTTATCATCCAAACTTTTGATATCCTTATTACTAACATATTCAAGTGGATCATATAGTCTATTTGAACAGTTGTCTTGTTTTTTATGTTTATTTAAGCATGGGATACTACAGTATTTTAATAAGCATTTACTACATTTGTATTTAAATGAGTTATCTTTACAAATTTCACACAAAGGCAATGCCTTTGATATTTCATTTTCTTCAACTGTCAATTCCATTAAATCAATAAAAATTATATATGTATATGGTTTTTAGGAATATATAGAGTAAAGTGTTATTATAATTTTGTTATATAAAAGACAATTATTTGTATTTTTTTGTATTAAATATAATTTGTTTGTTAAAAAAAAACATATAGAAAAAGAAAAAAAAGCAATTAATATCACGTGAGTACCAAAACAGTTATTAATTAAACAAAAGCTCTTAATTAGGAAACATATAATCACATGACCAAATAGCCTAATTTTTCATAAACGGGTAAAAGAAGAAAAAAAAAACAAGACACATAAAATTTCGAAATGACACAAGCAAATAAAAAAAAAAAAAAAAATACACATATACTAATTATAGATCAATAATTAATTAAAAAAAAAAAAACACCAAACACACACATTTATAAATCTTACAAACAATGAGTAATACTAATACAATTGATTTAGAGACTGATTTATTTAATATGTATACAAATGATGATTCTTCTAAGAGGGGATCAATGATTACAAACAATTTAAGACACTCACTACTCACTACAGATACAGATGACAATACAGGAAGTGAAATTCTGGATACATATTCTCAAATGGTTAGAAGAGATATATCTGATGATGAAGATGAAGAGAGAGAGGTTGATAGTGTAAATTACAGTGATAGTGACAATGAACTTGGAGTAATTAATTCAGTACAAGATGAAGACGAAAGCATTGGAGAGCTTGGAAAGCTGAGAAATGATGTAGTTTTGATTTACGACGACGACGACGACGATGATGATGAAGAAGAAAAGGAGGTGGAGAAAAACGATAATAATAATAATGATGATGACGAAGAAATTGAGAAAGTATGTCATAATGATAACAATAATATAAATGAAAATGAGAAAATTGCTGGCTTAGAAGCTGAAGAAAATGTGAGCATGGACGCTGAAGATGCTAGAAGTGGCTTTATATATAGATCAGCATCCCCTAGTAAAACAGTAAACGATCCTGAATATAGTGATACAGATTCTGATACTGAAGAAGATGATGCTGATTTTTATGTTGCTAATGATTCTGGATTTGATGTTCCTGATCTAAATGATGATGAGGAAGAAGGTAAAAGTGAAGCTATATATGATGATAATGGTAATGCGATTGACCTTCCACAGAAACAAAGAGTAGTATCAACATACTCTGAGGTTGGATCTACTTGGAATGCATTTCCTAATATGGGTAATAATGATGATGTGCAAACAATCATTACTGATGTTAAAACAATTTATGATAATAATACTTTAATGAATGTTCCAGTGAAAAATCAAGCTACTCTTCCTCCATTACCAAAAATAGAGACTTTAGATATTGGTATTCTCAACTTACCACCATTGCCTGAACAAGTTACTCCAAGAGAGGAGGAAGAAGATAAATTTAATTTGCATGGTGACTCTTCAGATGTTAACAACAAAGCTATAACTGAAGAACAAAACACTCTCCCCTCCACTATTGGATCTGGCAAGCAAAAAGTTCCTGATTTATCTATAATAAAGCTAATAAGAGACAATAAAGTAACCCATGAACAGAAACTAAAAGAATTGAAAAATTATTCTCAGCAATTAGCTGAATATGATACAGGTGTATTTGATTGGATAAATAATACTTTAAAATCTAATTCTGAATTGAAATTAAAAGAAAACTATGTGATGAACAAGCATGTTAAAGAAGCTTATTCGAATGCTGAGCAGTTATCTAAAAGAAACAATAATCATATTGTATCAGATTTAAATCAAAATATGCAACAATTAACTAAAAAAGTTTTCACTTCTTCTATGCGTGGAAAATCCAAATCTTTCTTGAAAAGTTTGAGAGATAAGACAACGACTTAAAAAAAAAAGAAAAAAATATATATCTATATAATAATAATAAAAAGATAATCCTTATAAGTATATATAATATAATTATTATTGTATTTCTACTAGCTTGTTCAGATTCATATCTTTAACTTGTTTGATAATAATTTCTTTTAATATACTACACCCTTGCAAACCAACTTGCATAAATTCTTCTATCAAATCCAATGGGAACTTATCTCTAATTCTTAGTAAAGAAACTTGATCTCCACCACCAACAGTAGCTATAGTACCACTGGATAAAAACTGTTCTTCCAAATGATTTAAATCAAGCAAAAAATGTTTTTGATCCACTATCCCAATAGAAACAGCAGTTATGATATCATAAATCTGTATAGAGTTGTTTATTAAAGCAATAGTTATACAATTGATTATAGCTGAAAGAACACCACCGTCTTGTTGTAAAACAGTGACATTTATGGAGATAGTAGATTTAGGATATGTCTCCAGAACTACAATGGTTGAAAAAAGTTGCGTTATTTCATATTCCCATTCTAAAGTCTGTTTATCTGGCAAGGTACTTTTGTTTGTATTTCTATTAACTTTTGAGAATTTAGATATGTTTATGCTTGTTGATAAAGTTGCTTTGCTAGAATCAATTTTGGTTCTGTTTGTAGGTTCTTTTGGTCCATTTATTGTTACTAGTACTTTGTTTTGTCCCATTTGCAAATATGTTGTATTTGTACTTGTATTTCTGCTAAAATTAGCAAAATTAGATGTTGTGGTGATACTACTTTCAAAATTTTTTAATTCATTGCTTCTACGCCCATCAATTCTTAAGCCATCATTATTATAAAATTCAAAACGAGACATTTTTATTTAGAAAAAATAGGAAATAAATTAATTTATTAAAAAAAATAAGATTCTTTATAAAATGTATTGATACTTGTCAAGGTTTAATATAAATATTTTTTTCACTTAAAGAATGTTGTAATCATTAAGTGTTTAAATGAATATATAAATTTTTTGTAAAAAAAAAAAAAAAAAGAAATTTTTTAAGAAATGAAAAAAAAAAAAATATTACTGAAACACACACACCACCAACTGAAAGTTAATAAAAAAAAAAAACACATTAAAATGGATAATCAGTATAATCACGTGAGTTAAACAATATTACATGTGAATTAATTAAAAACAAAAAAATATAAATTACATATATAATGTTAAAGTTAAAAAAGAAAGGAAGAAGTATACATGCAATCTTATTATTAAAACAAAATCAGATGAATAAATAAATAAGTATTTTAATAAATAGATGTTTTAAGAAATTGCTTTTCTCTATCTCTCTTTATTTTTTTTTGGTTATATGAGCAACTCTATAATAAATAATATATTTTTTAATTAATTGCAGCTATCAATTCTCCTATAACATAAACATTTCCTAAAAACATTAAACAACCAGCAAAAAACAAACCTACAAAACAGTTTTGATTTTTGAACTCTAATAAATAACCAAAGTATAGCCAAACAGCTTGAGAAAGAATCCATACCAATGGAAGAGTAATCAATTTTACCGTATATTGCTTGAATAAGAAAGCAAAATGTTGAATGAAAAATGGAACAAAAGTTAAATACCAAACAAAGTATTGTGAGGTTATAACTTTATTGAAATGAACAAAAAGCATTGTTTGAATAGAGATAACTTGAATTAATGTTATGAAAGCAGAGGTTTCCTTTTTTTCCTTTTCCCCCTTTTTCTCTTGATTATTATTATTTTTTGCTTTAATTAATATTAAAGTTGGTATAATAAAACAAATCAACATTTGTGGCAAAGTGGAAAGCTTCTTATTATCCAAAATAGTCTTATAATTTAATTCAAGATTATTTTTATCACTATTATTTATAAATACTTGTTCTAATTTTTTTTCCATTAAAGAGGGCATCTGTTCCATATACAAAACCATATTCCATATAGAAAAATTATGTCTATGATCACTTCTAACTAAATGGTAAAAGTAAGTATGCTCCAAAAATTCATTTCCAAATTTCAAATACACCAAATAGGTTATACTGAATAAAGACACAATAGAAGATATTCCAAACTTGAATAAAGATTTTATATTTTTGAAATTATTTTTATCAACAACAAACAGGAAGTAAACAGATATGGGAATGCAATATATTATAGGATATATTTTGAAATGGATGGAAAGCCCATATACAATTCCACTCAAAATAAAATTTTCGCTGTCCAATAAATACAAAAACAACATAATCAAAAAACTCATTATAGATTCAGCATTTCCTCTTGTAGAGATTGTTATAACCATTGGGTTCAATAACCATATTGCTGTTCCAATAAGAACTAAAGAATCGTTTTCTTTTTTATTGTTGTAGTATTTTTTTAATAATTTATAAATATAGAAAGCTGTTAAAAGATCAAAAATGACAAATAATACTTTTCCCAAATGAATATTTAGTTGTGTGGGTAGCATTAAGTATGACAACAAAGGTGAATATCTAAAAGTGTCTCTTTTGTATGGAGATCCTCCTTCTTCATTCCAAAGATATTGAAATGAGTCTAAAAAGACATAATAGTCAACATCTGTGTATTTGATTATGGATATACTGTCTTGAATAACACCATATATAAGCAATATGATTCTAATAAGAATACCAACTACAAAGAGGTTTTTAATATCCAATAAAGACATAAAAAAAAAGAAAAACAAACAATAAATATTAACAAATAGTAATAAATGAATAGAAAATGTTTGTTATATAGGTTTTAGTTAATATATTATTTGAGTATCATTAATAAAGTTATAAATCATTGTTTCATGTGTTTTTTAAAGAGTAAATTACTAACGTGTTACTTTTGTTTAAAAAAAAAATAATATACATATAATGAAACTCTGGAGAGCGGATATATTTTTTTTTACAAAATAATTATCATTTTTAATTAAATTAACATATTAAAAAAACGTATATATAACTGATAATTTTTAAATAAATAAACATATATATTATCTAAGTTGTTAATAGTATGATTGAAATTATGATATTCGTATATATCATTGAAACAAACAAAACGTAGCATCCAAACAATGTATGATATAAATAAATATTTTCAACTATTATTTTGTTTATACCATCGGTTTAAGAAAACCATCAACAATTTCCTAAAAAGGAAACTGCTAGTGGAAATTGAAATCCTTTAAACCTAAAATTATTTTATTCATAATTTATTTTTTTTTTTTCTTCGCCAAATTAAAAAAAAAAAATGAATTTTTTTATATACTAAGGAAAAATAAAAGTTAGCAACGAAAATTTTTCTCTATAAAGTTTATACATCTTTTTGTTTATTTTAATTATAAATTAGTTTTATATAATATTATCTTTTATTTTAAAAAAAAACCGTACAATTATACAACCGTAAACATATTTATTTATTTACATACATTTCTGATTTAATAACAATGTTGTCTAGAAGCACTATCACAAGGGTTCTTAATCAAACTGCCAAGTTTCATACTAGAAGCAATCCATTATTAAAAGCTATTGCCATGGAAATGCCTGCCATGTCTCCAACTATGACTGAAGGTGGTGTAGTTGAATGGAAGGTTCAAGCAGGTGATAAATTTGTGTCTGGTGATATTTTAGTAGAAATTGAAACTGATAAAGCCACTATTGATGTTGAAGCCTTGGATGATGGTATCATGGGTAAGATCATTGTTAATAATGGTGCAAAAGGTATTAAAGTTGGTGAACCTATTGCTATTTTAGCTGAAGAAGATGATGATCTATCTACTTTAGATTTAGATGCTGCTCTCACCAAATCTTCTTCTAAAAAAAACCCACCAGTTGCTGAAGAACCACCAAAGAAAGCTGCTCCTGCTGAAGCAAAACAAACAAAGAAGGTAGAAGAACCAAAGAAACAAGAAAAAATTATTGAATCTATTTCCCATGACGACACATCTCTTTTCAAAAAAGCTGATCCAAACCAAACTTTATACCCATCTGTTATTCAATTACTACATTTGAACAACATTTCTTCTGAAAAGGCTTTGTCTGAAATTCCAGCTACTGGTCCAAAGGGTAAGTTATTGAAAGGTGATGTTTTATTGTACTTACAAAAGATTAACAAGGACACATATGTTAAGTTGAATGAATATTTACAAAAGGGAACCACTCTAGATTTATCTAACATTGAATTGAAACAACCTGAATTGAAGCAAAAAGAAGAAAAAAATTCTAAACCAATTATTTTGGAACCAATCGTTTTCAAAGCTGAAGTTAAGTTACCACCATTGGTTGAAAATGTTTACTTTGAAGATGTTGAAGAAATTATTTATGAAAAATTACAAAAATTGGAAAGAGATGTTTATAAATTACAAGCTTTGAGATCTGAATATTATGATTCTGCTTTTGAATCTTTAGTTAGCAAAAAATACAGTGAACCATTATTTGAATTTGATTGGTCTTTAAGAGCTCTTGGTTCAAATGGTAGAAAAGCTAAACAATTAGATGCTTTTGATGAATTATTTGGTACTTCTAAGAAAAATGTATCTGCTTCAAAACAACAACAAGATGAAGCTTTTGATGGTGTTTTATCCTTGAGTGTAACTGTTGATTTAGGTACTTCTCCAAGCAAAGATGCTGTATTAAAAGCTCAACAATTTATTAAAAAAGTTGAAACTTTAATTTAAACAATAATAATAATTAAAAAAAAAAAAAAAAAAAAAAAAAAAAAAAAAAAAGAAAAAAAAATGAGAGCCAAAAAATATATTGGGCTTTTTTTTTTAAATGACAAATAGTATATAAACCATGTATATGTTTATACCTTTTATATATATAGATAAAAATATCTTTAAATTTATTCATATTCCATCAAACATAAAAAAAAAAAAAAAAACTTTAAAAAGATTAAAATATTAATAACTTATATTGCTTGCTAATAATAGTGTATTTTTGATTATTTAATTTCAAAACAAATATATCTCAATTATATAAAGTAGTTTTCAGATTGTAATAGAGCTAAAGTCTTTTCCAAAACTGAATCAGTGTCATCATCATCATTGACTTCAATATCTTTACCAATAACATAATGGTTCTTTTCAACTGGAGCAACATATTCATTAGAGTCATTAGAGTAGATCAAACCAGAGTTTGCATTGATGAAATCATTTATAATTGGCAAGGACAATTTTTCATCATCATCATCAACGACTTTAAAGAATCTATCAGAGGATTGTTCTAAGAATTTGGACAATAAACCATTGGTTAATTGGGTTTTAGAAATTTTATCATTGTTATAATCGAAAGAAATTAAGAAACCTTGGTTATATCTAGCAGGATTTCTTTGTCTCAAAATCTTAACAACTTCAGGGTAGGAAAACCATTCTGGGATATCTTGACCATATTTCAACTTGTTTCTCAATTGGGTACCAGAGATATTCAAAGTTTCAACTTTTTCAGTATCAATTTCATCGATTGGAGCATATCTATCTTCCTTTGGCAAGTAAGTAATCATTCTGAATGGCAAGATATCAATGTTCAAGTCATCCTTATAAGAAGCAACTAAGTTTTGAGCATCATATGGACCATAGAAGTCTTCACCTTTAGAGTTAGATCCTGGACAGGCATGGGATCTACCAATGATGAAATGGGAACAACCATAGTTTTGTCTGATGATAGCATGCCAAACAGCTTCTAAATCACCACCCATTCTCATGGCAATTGGGAGTAGAGATAATTTAGCTTCAGTGTCCTTTGGATATTTGTTGATAATTTCCTTGTAGACTTTAACTCTTGTATGGTGATCAATATCACCTGGCTTTGTTAAACCAACAACAGGATGAATCAATACTTTACCATTAATGGCTTTAGCGGCTCTTTCGGTCAATTCTTTATGAGCTCTATGCATAGGATTTCTAGTTTGGAAAGCAACAACTTTTTCCCAACCTGGTTCAGAAGAGAATTCTTCTCTCAATTGGGCAGGAGTCTTTCTAAATGGCAAGTAATCATAATGTCTTGGTAAAGAAATAGCACCAGTAATTTCACCACCAACATAATAGTCACCAGCTTGGTTAAACAAGTATCTGTTGGCTGGGTGTTCCAAATCACCTTTAGAGAAGATAGCAGCTTCAGCCTCCTTGTTTGGTTTCCAAAGAGAGTTGATTTTCAAAATAGCAGTTGGAATTTCACCGTCTTGTAATAAACCAATTTCTTCACCAATTTTGTAGTTAGAAATATCTTTGACATCCAAAGTGATTGGAATAGTCCATAAAGTACCATCAGCCAATCTAGATTTTGCAATGACAGAATCATAATCCTTTTCGGATAAAAATCCAGTTAATGGTGAGAAACCACCATTTAAGATCAATTCCAAATCACAGATTTGTCTACCGGATAAAGTTAATTTGTGTTCCAAGGTTTCAAACTTTTTTAAAAGTTCTTGTTTCTTGGATGCATCTCTAGCAATCAAATCTTTTAATTCACCACCGTGTGGTTGAGGAAGAGCCATTGTTTAATAAAAATAATTTAAGTAATTATAGTTTTACAGGTTTTAATAAATTTTTTTAAAAAATAAAAAAATTAAAATATATAAAAAGAAATGTATAAATATATATAAGTGAAATAAGTTCTTGTATTTATAGTTTTTTCTTCTTCTTCTCACTCTCTTATTAAATAACCTTTGTTGAATTATTATATTATAAAGATTAGCTAATTACCACTGATTTAAAAAAAAATACCGCCACCTACTGTAAATCTTTTATAATTATTATAATTGTGGTGGAAAATAAACAAATAAATGAGAACTTTTTTTTTCTTAAAATTCCACACTTTGTATTTAAAAAATTTGGGAATTCTAAAGATTTTATACATGCATATTTTTTTTTAAAATTATTAAATTTTCAGTTTGTAAATAATAATATGTATATCCATATATACATTTTTTTTAAATGTGGGATAATCGCTTTGTACATATTTTTTTTTCTTACACCACAGTTTACTTTTTTTTTGGATTTTAGCTTCAATAGAAGGGATTTTTTATATGTCACATGTGTAATACTTAAAACAGTAATAGCCATGTGATAATTAATTAAAGCTAACCCAATAACATATATATATATATATATATATACATTGCTTTTATTTGTTTAAATAATGAATATTTCATAATTTATAAACTTATCTTTTGTTGTTGATATATGAATAAATAAATATATATATAAATATAATTGTAATTTGTTGTATTTTTATCATAATATTGATAAAGTTATGATTCCATTACTATTTTTTGTTTTTTTCTTCTTTTTAAGATTTATAACTCTTTTTGTTTGATGTTTTCTTTGTGTGGGGTAAATTCTAATCCATCTTTAGCTAACCATTCTTTAGCTAAATCTTCTCCAACACCTTTATCAATAACTGGTTTCCAAGTTCTCACATTTTCAAATCCATTTTGAGCTAATTGATAATTTTTAAAAGTCTTATAAATGTTTTCCTCTGAGGTATCAATAAATGGTCCATATTGAACAATCTCTTGATCTAAAATTTCACCAGCAATAATGAAAAATTCTGTGAATTCATTAGAAGCAATAACTCCTTCAATTAAATCACCGTCTGGTTTGAAAAAAATTGCACTGCTTTTTGGATATTCTTTATCATTGATTTTAATACTACCTTCCTTCACATAAATAAAACTGTTCATTGATCTATTAACAAATTGTTTAAATGGAGTGCCTTTCTTTTTAGAATTAAATTGATAATAGTTGACTGGTGTGTATGCTAAATCTTGAACAGATTTAACACCATATGATTCACCAGATATAATTTTAACAACCAAATCATCGTTTCCAAATGGTTTAACAACTGGGATTTCTTCACTTCTTAAATCTCTATATCTTGGCTCACAATTAACTAAATTTTCAGGCAAAGCAACCCACAATTGCATACCTTGTGCTGGTCTATCATTAGTTGTCATTTTAACAGGGATTTCAGAGTGTACTACTCCTTTACCTGCAGTCATAAATTGCAAGTCTCCTGGTCTTAAAATACCTTTAGAGCCAGTAAAATCTTCATGAGCAACATAATTGTCTAGTAATAAAGTGATAGTTTCTTGTCCATGATGGGGATGTTGCTCAAAACCTGCTGGTGCTTTAACAAAAAAATGATCTAAAAGAACAAATGGAGAAAATTTTCTCATTTCATTGACACCAATACTTCTTATCACCTCTGCTCCAACACCTTCACTTTTAAATTGGGGGATGAATGTTTTTAAAATAGTTCTTTGAGTGGACATATTTTTTTTTTTTGTTAATTGATTGTTTATTTCTTGTTTGTTTTGGTTAATAATATTTAAAGCTAAGATTCCTGTTAATACAGATATTAGTATTAGTATATAGTATCTATAGCTATTAATTCTGGTTATTATAATCATTTATATCTATATTGATATTTTCTAGTTTTTATATACATATACATATATATTTGTTTATTTAAAATTTTATTTTATTTTTAAAAAGCTTACTCTCCTACTCATTCCTTTTATACAATATTTTTTAAAAAAAATGTTTCGACAATAACTATCTTTCAGCCGTACAACTAAAAATACCTGACTAAAAAATTATTAATTTTTTTATTTCTTCTTGTTTTGAATCGCTACCAAATTATTTTATATTACTAATTTTTGTTTTTTCTAAAAAGACCAAAGAAGAAAAATATATTAATAATAATTTATAAATATTTACTAAGAACAAATTATCTAAAACTATTATTAATATATTTTTAGTAATATTAATTCATTTTATTAGTAAAGAAAACATATAAAACAATATATATATCTATTAAATAACTTCTATCTTTTTTTTTTCTTTTTTTTCTTTTTTTTTCCATATATATATATATATTATACAAATGGATTTAAAGCTCTAACAGATAAACATGGTAAAGCCATACCAATTTCTGCTCTAACTAAAACAGGAACTAAATCCAATTCCTTAATTTCTTGAACATAAGCTCTTTCAACACCACTGCTTTCATCAACTCTTGTATTCGTTCTCTTTCTGAAAATTTCAATAGCAGGATCTGTTCCATTATCGAATTCCTCCTTCAATTCTCTCAACATAAATAGATCAGGCTCTTCTAGTCCCATTTCTTTAAACCGAGACTTCAATTCTTTACTCAACTCTGGCAATTTATTACCTCCCAATTCTTCATCTGCAATATTCTTTGAAGCAGTTTTAAACTTATTCTTTATAGAGTTTCTGAAAGATGCTGGTTTTTTTTCATCATTTGGCAAATAAGTAGCCGAATCCGAGGTTGTAGACCAATATAATTCTAATTTCTTACTGAAATTATCAAACTCAGCTTTGATCAATGGTAATTGATCACCATGTACTCTTTTTTCAATCCCAAACTCAGGAATGAAAACATCAAAAGAGGATTCATAAACTTGTACAACTTTACCAAGTGTCAATATCTGATCAAATTTCGTGGATAAATTAAAGATTGTCTCAGATATCAACAAATGAATTGCTTGCTCTTGTGCACTGAAGGCAAAATCTTTCTTGAAGTTACAGTATTCAGCAGTGATTTTCAAGGATTCCAAATCATTAATATTCTTGTCTTCTCTATCATTTGTATCATTAATACATGACTTTAATTGTCTATGAACAACATGATCAGCATATCTTTTGAAAGGGGAAACAAAATGAGTAAACAAACTATAATTCAATACGAAATGCTCCATAGAGTCCTCATCCGTCTTACCAGCCACACAATATTTCGCTCTATTCAAAGTCTTATAGAACATCAATTCAATAGCTTTCTTCAAATTTTTGTCTTTCAATTTATAAATAGATTGCAAACAATCCATAGGAGATTCAAAATTCAGTTCAGATAAGAAAGATGGGTATTCTGAAACTCTTAACATGAAGGAGTAGAAAGTTGTAGATAAAGGTTCAGCCTGTTTTCTTAAAAATGCAGCTCCTCCTAATTTTGAATAAATAGTTATAGCAACAGTATTGTTAACTTTATTTTTGATTTCCTCAAATACTGGTGATGTTGTCTCAAAATAGTAGTCTAAAGTGGAGCATTTAACTTTTTCATCATCCAATTTAAATAATAATGGCAAATCATTGATATAAGTACCCTGTTTGCCATTATTGGAACCCAACACTCTCAATTTTTGTAATATTTTTGCAACTTGATCATATCTTGAATCAAATTTCACTAAGGAATCTGCCATAACCACATGACTTGGTGAAATGAAACTTTCTTCAATCTTAAAACTTTCTATCTTTCCCTGTACAGTATTGATTATATAGTGTACAGTTATGACTGCTGACTTGCTTCCAATTTTCAAAGAACAAGTTTCCTCAACTTTTCTTGGTAATAATGGAACTGTTCTTTGTGGTAAGAAAACACCTGTGGATCTTTTTCTAATTCTTTTGTCCAAATTGGATCCAGATTCCAAATGTTCAGCAATATCAACAACATGGACAGATAAATGCACTCTATCTGAACTAACTGAATCCAATTGAACAGCTATATCAGAACCCAAATTCATATTTTCAGAAACTATAGCAATACTAGATGATTCATAAACAGGTCTTCCTTTAGTAGTCTTTGTGTCAACTGGTAAAGCTACAAAATTCTTTCTTTCTTTACTCTTATCATTCGGATCCAGGTATTCATCAGATTGAAAATTGTTATTTTTCAAAATGCATTCAACATTAGTATTTGGATCCTTTGTCTCACCAACACTTCCAACAAGAGTTCCAAATGGATGTAGAGAGGTGATTGGCCATCTTTTTATAGAAGCCATATACATTTGATTCATATATTTTCCTGGATTATCAATGAAATCTTCCGGAGCTTGCTCAGTAGGAATGGCAACCAATGGGACTTTCTTATCTGTTGGTTTAAACCAAATAATTTTAGGTTTTTTGTTGAAATGTGGGGTATCACTATTATTATTATTGTTGTTATTATCTTTGTTAGTATGTTGTGATGGTCTTAGTAAACCTAATGTACCTGTAAACAATTGGCCTGGAATTCTGTCTAATACAGCAACTATGTGTCCTGCATACAAAGGTTTAAATTCATCGTTAATATCTTCCTCTTCAACTAATAATAAAGATTGCCCTTCAACTTCAACATCATCGTTTTTCTTTTGAGTAGGTCTTTGTTTCAAAGAACCTTTTCTTTTTAATGGTTGTTGAGAAGGTTGATCGTCATTGTTGCCCCCATATTTGTTTTGAGGTGGAGTTTTATTCAAGAGATCCTCAAAATTAGAACTGCCACTACTCTCATTATGTTTATTTAAAGAAGATTGGTTCTTTCTAGGAGAAAATTGCTGATTGATTGTAGCATCGTTATGATAATCTCCATCAACACCTTCTTGATTACTACCCAAATCTTTCTTTCTCTTTTTTTCTTCTTTTTCCTTCTTGTTCCCCCAAACATCATCAACACACAAAAGTTCAACAGCAACTAAATCATTTTCCAATGCTCTGTTTCTATCTTTAGACCCACAAATGTAAATATCTGCATCTAAGATACCATCTGTGGAAACCCATGCATCAGATCTATTCTTTTTATTAACTCTTAAAGTACCTACAACAAGTCTTCCTTCTTCAATTAACTTAGGAATATTAGCTTGTGGTAAATATGGTGCAAACAAAGATTTTCTTTGATTTGTGTTATTTCCACTGTTATTATTACTAACTGAACTTACTGATGCTTGATTAGCTTTGTGAGAAAATGGTTCCATCAAACTACCACTATTATTATTATTGTTGTTGTTTCCTTGATCATAGGACATGGAATTAGTTGGAGTATGTGAGAATTTGCTGTTTAAATTATTACTATTGTTTCTGGAATGAGAAGGACCAGAACCAAACTTGAATTTTCTTGGAGAGGTTAAAAAATCGTTATTTAAATCATTATTTTCATTACCATTTGTTGTCTCTGCAGATTGGCTTTGATGAGATCTCGAGCTTATACTACTATTTCTAGAAATACCTTTATTGACAGAAGTTTTTGGAAAAGTATAATCATCATTGGAATTACTAACAAGAGTATCTGGGGAGGAAGCACTACTTCCACCACTTGTGGGCAAAACACCTCTTTTCGTTTGTTCTTCCATGGCATGCTTCTTTGCTTCACTTAATTGCAAAGACTGTCTTCTATTATGACTAAAGTGGCCAGAATTATTTCTGGAATGACCGCCAGCATTACTTCCAGAGTAAGAACCATTTCTTGAATGGGATCTTGGACTATTTTGAAATTGTCCTGGTGACATCATATGTGGTTGCTGAGTGCTATCACTGGATGTTCTTTGATGATTATTATTTTTTGGTGGGGATTGATGAACAGTAACTGTTGGAGGAGGAGGTAAAAAATTACTATTAGCATTGTTATTAGAAGAAGTATTATTATCATCACCCAAATTTAGTTGCTCAATCATAAGAGTTGTTAATTCACTTGGAGATCTTCTATGAGCAACATGAATCTTTTGTGGTTTTCTGGTAAAATAACCTTTGGAGGCTGTAGTAAAAGAATCTTTCTGTTGTTGGCTCATTTTGATATTATTTTATTTTATAATTTTTTTGTTTTGGAAATTAATAATATATAGTTGTATAGTTTTTGATCTGCTTTATAAACTGTGTTAAAATTTTACAAATCAGAGAGAAATAAAAAAAAAAAAAAAAGAAAACTTTATAAAGAGTGATAAATTTTCTTTTCTAAAATCAATTAAAAGAGCTAATTATTTAACAATATTAGAGTCCCTTTGGTTAATTTGTTTTTATAACTTTCTTTAGTATCTCTCGTTGCTTAATGTTTTAAACTTTTTCTATGGGTGAAAGTGTTTCTCTTAAAAAAAAAAAAATTTTTTTTCTTTGGAGCTAACACCTTGTTCTAATTTTTTTTTTTCTTTCCCCTTTTCGGAAATCTATTATATTTTTTTTTTCTCCTGTCTGAAAATGATTCAACCTTATTCTTAAAAAAAAAAATCCAAAAAATTGTGTGGAGAGAATCTGGACCAAATCCACCTTATGTTTAAAAATAGTCATAGATGCATAAATGAATTTTTTTTAGCACATCATAAGAAAGGGGGAAAGAAATTTCCATTACATCCGAGATAAGAATAATTATTTGAGTACATCTTAAGTTTATAAATTCAAAGGTGTTTAACAAATATACATATATTTGTTAAAACTTTTCTTATTTTTTAATTTTATCTTTGTTGGTAGTTGTAGAAGAAGGTTTTGATATAGAATTACTTCTTGTTGTAGTATTTCTTTTATTTTTTCTTTCAGAAGATGTCTCTTTGTTGGCATTTTCAGATGATATTGATCCCATTAGAGTACCATTAGATCTTCTATTAGAAATAGTTCTGCTAGATTTAGCTTTTCTTATTCCTCCCTTGAAATGGGTCTGAAAAATTGCATCAAGAATACTACTACTACCTTCATCACTAAACTTGTCATCTTCATCTTCTTCTTCACAATTTTTATCAACATATCTTTTTTTGTTAACTTTTTTTTTTAAATTCTTGTGTCTAAAACTCTCTTCAAATTTATTTCCTGAAAAAATAGTATTTAAATTATTTGTATCAGTTGAGAATATTGTCATTTTGCTTTTTTCATTTTGATTAGGCAATTCATTGATCATACTGTTTTGAAAATTTGTTTTTGTTTCAGAAAATTTTTCAGCCAGATTTATAATTGATCCGCTATTCAGTATTGTGACAGCATTATTAAATGAAACTTTTTTAATTCCTTGTTGAGATCTTACTATGCTATGCTGTCCAGATGATTCTTGCGATATATGATCATGAGATTCCATAAATTCTTGAGAATTTGTAATTATTTTTGGTTCTTTGTTTTTTTTTGATACATTTTGTTGTTGCTGGGGTCCAGAATCAGAAGATGATAATAATTCATCAAATTCATTTGTTCCTGAAAGCTCTCTTGTAAAGTTTGTATCACTCATTACAGTGTTATTATTGCTTTCAGTTGATGAAACTCTTGTAGCTGAAGGTTTACATAAATTTTGAAAATCTTTTATTGTTTTTTTTAAATCAATCAATTCCCGTTCTAAAATGACTGTTTTATTGTCTAGATTGATGTTGGTTGTGCTATGTGACAATTTTAAATCATTGATACTTCGATTTAAGTCATGGATCTTGGGTAGATAATTTTGATTCATTTTCTGCAATTCAGACATGGCTTCAGCTGATAAGTTTGAATTATTTATTATACTTTCAATTTTTTTTTCACCAGTTAATACTATGTCCTTTTTTAAATTAATAATAGTTTCTTCTAGTAAATCAATTTTAGCTAGTTTTTCAACAACATAAATGCCTTGCTCTTTTAAATCACTTGTTGTATTTGAAACTTTTTCCAACTGTTCTTCTACAAAATCAAATTTTTTACAAAAATTATTTGTTGCATTTTCAAAATTAACATTTAAAACTGTGTTTATGTTTTTAAAATCTGCTTCAAATTTACCGTTATATTTCTCAGTTTTTGAAACAGTACTTGCATCAATGTAAGAAAGTAAATCTTTTTTGATTAAATTACGATTATCTTCTACTGTAACTAAATTGTTTTCTTTTATAGTTTCATTAATTGCTGTTTTAAATCTCTCGTAATCAATCCAGTTTTTATAATTTGTTTGCATAAAATTTTGTTGTTGGCCAAAGGAATCACATATTAAAGTTGAAATTGTTGTAAGGTAAGTAGAAGAGGCTTGATTTAAAGTATTTTTAAAAAAATTACTTATATTAGATTCAGTTTGAATAGATAATGTTTGTAAAGATGTTATAATTTCTTCAACCATATTATTATTGTTTTTAACATTTAAAATTTGATTTGATCTTAAAAACTTTATTTTTGCCTCTTTCTTTAAAATTTCTTTATCTTTTTCTACAGTAATTAGCTCATTTTGTCTTAAACAGTGTTTAAGGTTTTTTACAACTTGATTTAAATCATGAATTGTTGATTTAATGTCATTTAAATCATTTGTTAACAAGTTTAATTCTTTTTTTAATTTATTATTTTCTAAATTTTTATTGAATACAGCCTGTTTCAAATTTGTTAAGTCCTCAAACAAATCACTATAATGAACATAAATGCTGTTATAAGACTCAACAGCCTTTTTATTTTGAAACTTAATTTCTGAATTTTCTTTTGTTAATTCATCTATTGTGGTATTTGCAAAAGCCAATTCTTCTTTTAAATTAGTGCAAACTTTTTGTGTGCAATTGAAGGCATCCAATAAAATATTATTTGATGATTGATCAATTAAAGTTGGAACACTGTTGCCAGAATTATTCACATTAATAACAGAATCATTATTAGTTGTACTATTGTATTTAATTTCATGTTTTTTTTTTTCTGAAACTGCATTAATATGAAGTATTGTATTGGTATTTGTAGAAACAATTGGTTCATTTTCACATTTAGAATGAATATCTTTTTTTTTATTATAATCCTTAGTACCAGATAATTTTCTAGGACTATGATTTATTGGATTACTCTTTTTCTCAACATCAATTTGTGATATTGTCTCTGTGCTTTTAGTTTCTGAAACTTTTTTTAATTGAGATGAATCTTTGAATTCATTTTCTGCAGAAGAAGTTAATGAACTATTAGAAATAAATGAAGAGTTTCTAGAGTTTGGGTTTTTATATAAGTTTTCTTTTTCTTCTTCATATTCAATATTGAACACATTTAATTTGTCTCTATTATTATAAATATTAGAATCATTTTTTTGAAACAATCTTTTTGCAACTCCACTAACCTGGTTATTACTTGAATTCAGATTACTATTCAATAAGCCATTTCTTTGTCTAAAATATGAAGATAGTTTCTGGTTACTTTGTGTTTTGATTTCATCAGAAGAAACAGTTTTTTTTTCTAGATCAAAATTATTTTTAATTTTTTCAAATATATTATTTTTAGGAGTAAAAGTTCCTTTATCATTAAAAAAAGAGCTCATTCAAAAAGTGTATTAATAGTTTAAATGGTTAATTATTTTCTGTTTCACTTAAAAGAAATAAATAAAAAATTAGTATTAAATTTGTTTTTTAAATAATTATATTCTGTAGTTTATACTTATTTGTACTTTTTAAAGCTTTTCAAATCATTCTTTCTTAAACAAAACTATTTATATTGTTTATGAAAATTCTCTTATTTTTTTTAAAAAAATTAATTTCCCTAAATGACATCAATTTCCTAATTAGGAAAATCGAAGATAATTTCGTTATCATCTTTCCTCAACAACAAAAAAAAATACAAAAATACAAACACTACTTAAACATCAAAAAAAAAAATAATTAAAAAGTAATTATTTACCATAAAGTTGGGGCATTACTCCAATCTTTTCTTTCTCTTTTAGACCAATAAGAGTCTATTCCCCTAACAAAGGTATATTCTGAAGAGTTCTTTTTTTTAAAATATAATGGCTTAACATCTTGTTTGCTCAATCTTCTATCTCTTTGGTCTTGTTCTAATTTCAGTTTATATTCTTCTGCTTTATCTAAATCTCCGTTTTCATAAAATCTAACATCAGGTCTGAATCTACTATCACTCTTTGGAATAGAATCTTTTTCAATCTCTGTAATTTCGTTCAAGTTTGAACCAAATTTAGAAAACCCATATTTGTTTTCAGCATTTGGTACAAGTGAGCCAACCTCCCAAATTTTCTCATTATCTGGTAATAAATATAGTTCTTTAGTCCAAGTACCTTCTAAAGTACCAATGTTTTTGCCATCAGAACTTAATATTTTAGCATTTGTTTCTTCAGTTCTTCCTTTGAAAAAACCACCTGCAGGTTTAAATGCAAATACTGTTTTCAACTTACTTTCCAAACAAGCCACTTCAACATCACCAGTAGGTTCAACAAATTTCTCACCAGCGAGCAAATTTTTTAAAATAGTTACTGGTGCTGTCCAAGTATATGTTTCAATAACAGAGTTGGTGGATTTATTAATAAATTTCAAGTAGGCTGTACCATAATTCATTAACTCAATACTTTTACCCCAAAATTTAGAGCTTGGCTGGACTGTGTAAGAAATTTCCCATTTGAAATCATTACTGCTTTTACTCTGCGGATTACCAAAACCTTGAGAAAAGATGGCAAAAACTTGTTCTGGCTTATGTTCAACCTTTTCAGCTATAGATCTATAATTTTCAATTTCATTCACAAGTTCAAAAGTTTCTCCAAGTAGTGGATTGAATGGTTTTCTTGAACATCTGACTTTGCTTCTTTGCTGAGAAAGTTGTGATATTGCAAAAGCACTGACAAGGGCTAATCTTTTTCTTTGTGAGTCTGTAGATGTGTAACTTTCCAGTGCTATAGTATCAAGACAATCATTCAAAAGAGATGCATATTCCAATGATTCAGCTAAAAATTGAAGAATGGTTAAAGGTTCATTACTTGTAACAGGCATAGAGATTGATCCTAAGTCTTTACCAACATTCTTTCTCAAGAATGACAATAAAGAAGGTGGACTTTTAGTTGAAGCAGCAACATCATTTCTTCTTTTCACAGGTGAATGTGGCAATGGATATTCACTTTCAGTTTCATCTGGAGTAATGCTTGACTTTAAAGCAGAAGATAATATAGGTGAAAATGTTGTGCCTTCACTTTCTTCTTCCTCCTCTTCTTCAACATCCTCAGTGTCCACATCATCTTCATCTTCATCTTCATCTTCTTCATCATCTTCCTCCTCCTCTTCAAATCCTATTTCATTATCATGTAAATCACTTTCATCTAATACAGAATTAATCATTATAACTCTTGGGATTTCGTCTATAGCATCATAAAACTCATCCATTGAAAGACTGCTATAAACATCAGCATCAAGAGATTCACTACTTGCTTTAGGTATAGAACGAGATTTTTTCATATTGAATTTTTCAGGATCCATTGCAATTTCCAAAATTTTATCTAAAATGGTAACTAATTTTTCATTCTTTGCCAATAATTTAGCTTCATAAGTCAATCTTTCAATTTGAGCCAAGCTTTTTTTCACTGAAATAATATCTTCATCAGCAACAATAACAGAATTCTCATTTTTTTCTTGCTCAAGCAAAGATTCTTCAATTATACACTTACCCAAAGCATCAACCCAGGGATCATAATCCCAAGAATACGGCTTTAAAATCCATATTTCAAACCCTGAATCAATAACAATTTCTCCTCTTTGAGCATCAGCAGAGACAATACAAGTTTTTAGCAAGACTTCTCCCTTGACATTCTTTGTGTTATTATTTTGATAATAAGTTAAAGTGCCACTTCTCATATCTAACAGAAAAAATCTTGTAACAAACTGCTTGTTTGATTTTGGATTTCTTCTATTCTTTGGCACATAACCTTGAAATATAGTGTTATTTTCAATATAAAAAGATCTTTTGCTTAAACCTGCCAATGATTCTCTACGAGCTCTCAATAGTGGTTTAGGAGTACTTCCTGGTGGAGATACTTGACCAGGTTGAATAAATGAAAAGTAAGCGTTTTCCACATTTTCTTTGTTTGTCAAGGAGGTAGCACCTTGAGCTATAATTGAACTGCCTTCATTAGCAATAGAACCAGTATCACCATTTTGTTTAGCAATTCCATTTTTAAAATAAGTTGCAAGACTATGATTGCTACCAGAATTTAATTCTACATTTGATGTTGTTATCTCAAATGATAATTCAACTTTGTTTTTTCTTAAATTATGTTCATTGTCAAATACTAATGCAATGTATAATGGTTGATCTAGAGAGATTGTAACATTTTTAGTCAATTTTTTATTGTTTTTAATTTCTTCCAAAGGTAGTAAAGTGTCCATATTAGATTTATTCAATTTTTCTTTCAAAGAAATTTTTTTCTCTTTTTTAATTGATACAGGTGTTGTTATAGTGGCACTTGTACTGGAACGATGTAAAGGTGGAGAAGAAGAAAAAGAACCACTATGCATGTTGCTGTTCTTACCATTAGAATTGCCATTGCTTGAGCTACCTATGCTGCCTAAACTAGTATTAGCATGTCTAAAAATATTTCTATAAGATCTTCCATTATTATTTCCAATATTAGTTGTTGAATCAAATGTATTTCCAGCTGAATTTAAACCATGCTTCTTAGTGAACAAACCAAATTTAATATTTTTTTTAGCTGGTCTAACTGTGAAATTGAAATTAACTACTGGAGAAGAGTTACTATCCAAAGCTTTATTGTCAATGTATTCTAATAAATTGATCCACTTAATAACAAATGAATGACCATGTACTTCAATGTTTTCAGATTCCTTCATGATGAGTTACAATAAAAAAACAATTAAAAAATACAATAAATAAAGCTTGGATAAAATAAATTATTAAACAAAAGTATAAATTGTACTAATTTAAAATATTTATTTCTCTTTTAAATCTTATAAAAAGTATATCAATAGTTGGTTAAATATATGGATAGATAATTTTGTAAAATATGATATTAGATGTGTTGTTATTAATATTTTTGTTATTTTAAAAAAAAAAAATTCACTTGTTATAATTTATTTTTTGCCTAATGTGTGTGTGTCCTTTTTTTTTTTAATTTTTTTTATTATTATTATTAATAGTAGGTTTTTGTTTTCTCGCTATACATCCTCCCTCTGTCCCCCCTCCCCTTAAAGCTACATTTAAAAATAATTTTTTTTTTTTGATCTAAGATCACGTTTTTTCAACAGAAATTTAAAAAAGTTTAAATGTCAGGGTAATACTATAATTTAAATATAAACATGTGACTATTTGTGTTCATTGGGGGGGGGAAAAAACCAATGGAAAAAGAAAGAAAAAAAATTGAAAAAAAGAAATACTCTTGCCTTTCTGTCAAAACTAGAAGTATACTACATTTCTTCCATTCTTGTTTTATATCATTTTATCCTAAATAGACTTATTTTATAATTTAAATGTCGTTCATATATATATATATACATTACAAATATAATCTCTTATTAATTTTACCAGTAATTATTCTTTAATTTATTTATTTATTTTGGAATCAAGTCATATCTTTTCTTCAAAGTGACTCTTTCTCTACTAAATTTGTCATCTGGAGAGAATCTTGCTGGGTGAGCACTCTTTGTAACTTCACCTTTATCAGAGATTTTCTTTAAAGTGTATTGTCTTTTGCCATCTGGGCCAGTTGTGTACATCAAATGCATTCTGTTATGTTATTATAATTATATATATGTTTATGAGTATTGTCACTGGTTTCCCTAAATAAAAATTAATAAAGAGTTCCCTAAAGGTTTACTATTAATTTTTTAATTATTCTTTCTAAAATTCTGTTTTAAGAAAAAGCGTGAGAACAAAAAATTAATTCACAACTATACCCAATAGAAAAAAAAAGACATATTCAGAAATAAAAAAAAATATTGGAACTTCCAAAAAGGGTAAACTGCAAAATATTGATTTCCTTTTTTGGAAGAGCTTAAAAAAATAAAATAAAAAAAAGCAATTTACTTATCACGTGAAATACTCCCGATAAAAAAATAATAAAAAGTTTTTTTTAATTCTAAATTATCACTTTCTATACGAGGGGATCTGTACAAAAAAAAAAAAAAAAACCCTATGAAAATTTAATTACTTGTTGTATGTTTTTATTTTTTTGTTAAATTTATTTAAGATAAAACATATTAACTAAAACCAAGAATTAACATAACCGTAACTACATTGTTTTGCTGCTTTTTCTATTATTATTAATGTTATATTCTGATCAATTGGGATTACCTAAACCAGATCCAAAAAGATGGAAACTTGTTACTAATAAGTTAGGACAAGAATTCTGGGAATATGAAGAAAACCCAAATATAGAAGTAGAACAACAACCATTAGTGAAACATCTTTTAAAGTATGATTCAATAATGTCACATTTGCCTAATGATAGATTTGATTATTCTTCTGATATAAATTCAACAGATGAATCTTTACAAAGAGGAGCCACTTTCTTGACTAACATTTTGCAAGATGAAAACTCAGGTACTTTTCCCTGTCAATACAAGGGACCAATGTTCATGACAATTGGATATATTGTAAGCATGTATGTAGCTAAAATGGAAATTCTAGAGCATACAAAGCAAGAGCTGATACGATATATAGTAAACTCAGCGCATCCAGTAGACGGTGGTTGGGGTTTGCATTCTGTTGATAAATCCACTTGTCTTGGAACATCAATAAACTATGTCTGTTTAAGATTGCTTGGAATGGACAAGGATCATGAGGTTTGTGTTAGAAGTCGTAAAAAATTGCATCAATTAGGAGGAGCCATTGGTGCCCCACATTGGGGCAAAATCTATTTGGCTTTATTGAATCTTTATAGCTGGGATGGTGTGAATCCTGCACCACCTGAACTATGGTTGCTTCCTTCTTGGGTCCCCGTTCATCCTGGTAATTGGTGGGTTCATACAAGAGCTATTTATTTGGCTGTTGGTCATCTCTCTGCTTTAGAATATCAATGTGAATTAGACCCATTATTGGAAGAGATTAGAGAAGAAATTTATGTCAAACCTTTTGATAAAATCGATTTCAGTAAAAACAGAAACACGGTCTGTGGTGTTGATCTATATTATCCACATTCCAAATTATTGAATTTGGCTAATGATATTTTGGTGTTTTATGGTAAACATATTAGAACTAAAAAAATTCTTAAATGGGCCAATGACTATTCTTACAGTATTTTGAAAAAAGAGTTGATCAATACTAGTAATATGAGTATTGCACCAGTCAGTTTTGCATTTACTTGCATTGTTACAATGATTGAAGAAGGTAGAGAATCTGAAGTTTTCAAAAAATTAATTGATAATTTCAAATATTATCTTTTCAATGGTCCTCAAGGTATGTGTGTTATGGGTACTGATGGTGTTCAAGTTTGGGATTGTGCCTTTTTTGTTCAATATTTCTTTATGACAGGATTGGCTGAACAAAAAGAATATATTCCATTTGTGAAAAAAGCATATGAGTTTTTATGTAGATCCCAATTTGATACTGAATGTGAACCAGGTTCATTTAGAGATAAAAGAAAAGGTGGATGGCCTTTCTCAACAAAACCACAGGGATACACTGTCAGCGATTGTACAGCTGAAGCAATGAAAGCTATTATAATGGTTAAAAACTCTCCATTATACAAAGATGTTCACAACTTAATGGAAGATAGTAAATTACATGATTCTGTTGATTTATTGTTGTCATTACAAAATATTAAATCATTTGAATATGGTTCGTTCTCCACTTATGAACAAATTAAAGCTCCATTAGCACTAGAGGCTTTAAATCCGGCTGAGGTATTTGGAAACATTATGGTGGAATATCCTTATGTTGAATGTACTGACTCTTCTGTTTTGGGTTTAGCATATTTCAGAGATCATCATGATTATAAAAAAGAATTAATCAATAAAAGAATAGACTTAGCTTTAAACTACATCAAGCAAGTTCAAAAAGAAGATGGTTCCTGGTATGGTTGTTGGGGCGTTTGTTTCACTTATGCAGGTATGTTTGCTTTAGAAGCTTTACATACTGTTGGAAAAACATATGAGAACAGTGATGTAGTCAAAAAAGGATGTGATTTCTTGGTTTCTAAGCAAAGAAATGATGGTGGTTGGAGTGAATCTATGAAATCTTCTGAACTTCATTCATATGTTGAGAGTGAAAAGAGTCTTGTAGTACAATCAGCATGGGCATTGATTGGTTTGATTTTGGCCAAATATCCAAATAAAGATATTATTAAAAAAGGATGTGAATTCATAACTTCTAGACAAAATCTGGATGGATCTTGGGACTTTGAAGATATTGAAGGTGTATTCAATCATTCTTGTGCTATTGAGTATCCAAGTTATAGATACTTATTTTCATTAAAAGCATTAGGTTTATATAAAAAACATTATGTATCATAATTTATTTTCAACTTTAAAAACTTCCCAAGCTTTGTTTAAAACCATAAAAACTGTTTCATAGAGTATTTGCTTGTCTTTTGATGCTGTTTGTGGGATTTTATCTGGATGAGTTTTATTTATAGCTTTGAAATAGTAGATTTTACATTTTTTAGGAGAAATCAAATTTTGTAAATCGACTTGTTGCCAATCTGATATGATTTGGTGTAAAGTAGTTAATAAATGTCTTAGATCCTCTGGTTTGCCATTACACCATTGCTCAATGTTTTTATTTACTTGTTTTTTAATTTCTATAAAAGTATCATCATTTTGAATTTGTTTTTGGGTATTAAGGTTATGCTGAGATTTCTTTATTTCTATTTTACTTTTGTTTAAAGAAAAAGAAGAAGAAGAATGAGAAGATGATGATAATGAGGAAAATGCTGGTTTTTTTGGAAAAACTTTTTTCACAGGATTAACCATTT
Source organism: Hanseniaspora sp. CRUB 1602 (assembly GCA_030573575.1). Classification (NCBI taxonomy): domain Eukaryota; kingdom Fungi; phylum Ascomycota; class Saccharomycetes; order Saccharomycodales; family Saccharomycodaceae; genus Hanseniaspora; species Hanseniaspora sp. CRUB 1602. Next base: position 40,289 of record JAJMDL010000041.1, on the reverse strand, counting down.
TTTCAAGTCTTTGTTTTTCTTTAATGATAGCTGTTTCACTAAAACCTAACTCTATCAATTTTTTATAAATGTTCAATGCTTCTGGAAAATTCTCCTTCATTTCAAAATAGTCGCATTGACAAAGAAGAATCTTTTTATATAGATTTTTTAAAGTAAACATTTGTCTTTCTTTAAACTCATAATCGCACCATTGTTTAAAATTATCTGATGGTAATAACTTGAAAACTATATTCAATATATTGCCCATTTCTGCAACATCACCAATTTTAATCATTGTTGTTAATAAGTTTCTATAAATAATCACTTGAAAGATATGGTTTTGTGGGATTGATTGGGAAGCTAGTTTAAATTTTTCAGTAGCAGTTTCAAAATCACCTAATTTGAAAGCATTTGTAGCTTGATCTTTAAATTCATAGTATGAGTCAGATTCAAGTGATGAAAGTTTGTTAACTAAATTGTGTGGAATTGAATTGTCAGCATTTGAGCTAGAATAAGATTTAGAAGTGTTGATACTTACAGAGTCATTTATATCTAAAAGTATAGTTTCTGGCTGTATTTTAGATTGTGAATGAATTTTTCTAGGTTTCTCATCTTCAAATGATAATAAGCTGTTATCTTGCATAAGAACTTTTTCTTTTTGAACAAAATTATCACTATAATTTTTTTTTTGGTCTCTAACATCATTGAAATTCTCTTCAAAAGTATTTGATTTATTATCTAATCTAGGGGAGGAGAAATTTCGATTTATTGATTGAGAAGTTCCCATTCTATCACTTGAATCAAAAGCAAATTGATTTTCAACAAATTTTTTACCTTGATCAAATAACTGGGAAGTTAATGAAAAAATACTACTGTTGTTACTTTTTTGTTGATTATTTCTATTATTTAAATCAAGTTTTGAAGTAGGAAAATCCCAACTTTCATCATTAGCTGTTTCTAAAGGGTTTTTATTATTTAGTCTTGATTCTATATTTGTTCTTCTTCTTGAAGATGTATCATTTTGTGGTCTATTAGACAATTTAAATTGTTTGTTTGTTCTTTTCTCTTCTTTTTGTGGGTGTTGTATTTTCAATTCCTCAAACCCACTCATCAACAAGTCATCATCATTTTTGTTACCTTGTGTGCTTAAAGAAATTGGGGATGTAGATTTATTTGAAGAAGAAGAAGTATTGAATCCAAATAAATCATCAAGATCGTTACCTAAATTGATGCTACTGTTGCTATTATTTATAAATGTTGGAATCAAATTTTTCTTGACTGGTTGTAAAATTGTTTGGTTATTAACAATATTTTGTTTCAAAGTATCTTTTTCATTGCTTTTTTGATTACTTTGATTTAAATTCACACCTTTAAAATCCTGAAATAAATCAGCAAAAGGATCATTATTTGAGCCCATAGTTTTATGTTTGAAGAAATCTTCAAAGTTTTTTTGGGTATATGTATATATTATCTCTCAGTTTAATTAGATGATAATGTTTAGAGTAATAGGAAAAAATATATATATAATTGTACACACGAATTTTTTAAACTTCAGAAAAAAACAAAAAAATATAAAAATAAAAATGTCTGAGAATCCGGGTAATATTAAAGTTTAAAGAACGCTACCATATAATAAATTATGTTCTCGCAAAAAAATAATAAAGAACGTTTCAAAAGAAAGTTTGACGAAAGAAAAAAAGTGTAAGAAGAAAAAGTTGTCACACAGAAAAAGTTTCTAAAGTAAGAAAGTAAATAGTACTATTAATAACATTAAATTAAAATATATATATATATGAACCAACTAGTTTTTATAAATAAGATAATTAGTGAATTATAATAAAAAAGTAAACCATGAATATATATTACCTTAGATTAGATACCTAAGTCACGATATTTCATACATAATAATACACGTGATGTTATTAGCACATGACCTTTAACGGAAGAATACATATTTTTTTTGGTGGTAAAATTTTTCGGTTCATTTTAAAAAGAGAATAATCAACTAAACTCCCCCTATTTCAAAATTAATTCTTTTCACGCCTCCTATTTTTGTTTTTTTATCTTAAATAAGTGGCTTTTGTTTATTTATAATTAAGAACTTGATATTATTATATTTTAAAAAAATTTGAAAAGAAGAAAAAAACAAAATACCAAAAGATTTACATTGTATTTTTTTTTTTAATATATACCATCACTTAATTTTATAAATATAATGATTTCTCCAGTTGAGTTTATTAAAAAACAACTAGAAAAACAATTTGAGACAGAATCTTATAAAAATCTAATTATATCAGACCAAAATTATTTCAATGAACATATTGAATGTATTCAAATAGATAAAAAAAATGCAGTACAAATTTTTGATGAAAAAGAAAAGTTGAAAGAAAAAATATCAACTGTAGTTTGTAATACTATAATTAAAAGAAGAGCTTCTTTATTGATTGGTATTGAAAGAGAATTTAATGTTAAAAAATGTATTAAAATAAGTATTCTTTTGTCTATCTTTGTTTCAATAATAAGTTTTGCTATTTTTTCAATAGGTTATCTCTCTGTAAGAAATAAGGCTACATTTAAAGAGGTTTTTCAAGCAGCAGCTAAGTATAATTTTAAGCAATTTCCTTTTTGTTTAGTTTTTTATGTTGTTTTTTACGAAATTATAATTACAAGAATGAAGAAAAATTTTGAGAAGTATGCTTATGAAATATGCGATGAAGATATTAAGGAATATTGTGATACTAAAGGAGAAAGTGTTTTTGGAAAAGATTTTTTTTTATCAGATGGTACAAATAGTAGTGATACTAATAATGACTTTAAAATACAAATTTTTAAGGATAAGTTGTCAAATCAAATAGACTCAGTTTCGATTGTGAAACCGTTGATTGAAAGTGATGATAAAATAATTATGTCCATTAGATCTATGGGAACATTAGCAGAACATACACTAATGTACACAATACTTGATAAGATGATTGATAATATAATCTTGGATTATGAATTATTAAAAGAAGCTTACGTTGATAAAAAAGTTGAACTTGAATTTATTTCCAGAGACTATAATGATGATTTGCTAGATTTTTTAACTAAATGCAAAGGTTTTAAACGTAAAGAACAAGTTACAGACTCTTTCAAATTTCTCAAAGGATTTAATAAATTAAGATATGTTAAAGAGAAGTAAGATTATAATTTTAAAAAAATAATTACAAAGACTTTTTGTGCATAAAGCATTATTGTATTTTGCTTTTTCTTTGTTATTAAATTTATTTAATTTTTACCATATCGGTTTCTTACAATGATTATTTGTATTTTCTTTAATTTATATAAAATTGATAATAAAAAAATTATAAACAACATTATGTGATTAGCACATGACCTCTACCGGAAAAATACATTTTTTAATGTTAATTTCTCAGTTCATCTAAAAAAAAAAAAAAAATTAATAATAATAAAAATAGTAAGCTTAAAGAAAAATCAACTCCCTCTATCTTTATATAATTACTATATTTATCTCTCTTAAACAACTGTTTGTTTATATAAGAAGTTAGTTTCAATTACTAGAAAATAACAAAAATATATTAAAAAAACAAATATATAAAAAACAAAACACCAAAAAATTTACATTTTGTTTGTTAATATAATATCATTACATATATATACATAAAATGATTCGCCCAATTGAAAATATTAAAAAAAAATTAGAAAAACAATTTAAAACAGAATCTTATTATAAAAATTTAATTATATCAAATCAAGATTTTTTCAACGAATATATTGAATGTATTGAAATAGATAAAAAAAATGCAACTGAAATTTTTGATAAAGAAGAGAATTTGAAAGAAAAAATATTCAATTTAGTTTGTAATATTATGATTAAGAAAAGAGATTCTTTATTGATTAAAATTAAAAAAGAATTTAATTTTAAAGAATTTATTAAAAAAAGTATTTATATTTCTATCTGTTTTTCAATAATAAATTTTTTCAGTTATTCATTGGGGTATCTTTCTGTAAACAAGGATGCTACATTTAAAGAGGTTTTTCTAGGAGCAACGAAATATAATTTACAACAAATTTGTTTTTATATTGTTATTGAATTTATTATTTATGAGATTATAATTAGAAGAATGAAGAGAAAAATCAATAAGCATGCTTATGAAATATATGATGATGATATTAAGGAATATTATGATACTAGAGGAGAAAGTGTTTTTGGTACTGATTTTTTTTTCTTAACAGATAGTTTAAATAATAATGATTTCAAAATACAAATATTTAAGGATAAGTTGTCAAATCAATTAAACTCAGTCTCAATTTTGAAACCATTGATTGAAAGTGATGATAAAGTTATTATGTCTATTGGGTTTATGGGAACATTAACAGACAATAAATTAATGTACACAATACTTGATAAGATGATTGATGATATAATCTTAGATTATGAGTTACTAAAAGAAGCTTATGTTAATAAAAAAGTTGAACTTGAATTCATCTCCAGATACATTGATGTTGATTTATTGAGTTTTTTAATTAAATGCAAAGGATTTAAAACTGAAAAACAAGTTTCAAACTCTTCAAAATATTACAAAGGATTTAATAAATTCAGATTCATTAAAGAAAAGTGATGATAATAATTAATAAAAAAGAAGAAAATTGATTAAAAAAAGCTTTTGAGAGTGTAAGAAAAGAATATTTTATTTCGGTTCTTTTTTTTTATCCGACGCTTATAATTATTCCGAGATAATATATATATTTTTTTTTGCCCTAATTTTAACATTTCTTTTTTATTTAATTTATACCGTATTGGTTTTTTATAATAATTATTACTTTTTTTGTTTTTTTTTTACATACAAATATGATAATATGAAAATTTGAAAAAAAAAAAATCATGATTATTTTTTTTTTTTGAAGTTTTTACCTAATTAAGTTATAATTTTAATTAATTACTACCCTTTACAGTAAAAAATTAAAAAAATAACATATTTTAAATTTGTGTCAAAAAAAGGAATGTTTGTTAGACAAAAATTTAAATAAAAAAATATTAAAGTTTCTTTTGTTAAATAAACAAAATTTTTATAGACCTCCGTTGGAGATTATTATTCGTAATCTTAGCCGGTGATTTTTTATTAAAAAAGAAATTTTCCAATCTTTGTCTAAAATTATTTTTTCTTTCCCCCATTTTTAAACGATAAAATTAATGTTGGATTATTATTGTTTTTTTCTTCTCATATTTTTCACTTTATATAAATAAATTCTTTCAATGAGCTGCTTTTCTTTTTTTTTTCTCAAATGGAGTTTTTCTAATTTTTTTTTTTTTTCTTTATTTAAAAGTAAACATATAAATATTTTAAAAGTTATGAAAATTTTATTCATAAAAGAGAAATAATTCCGTTGTAATTAATTATAAACAAATAACCAAAGGAGAAAACAAATAAACTATAATCCAAGAATAATTAATTATAAACAAATAATTGTTTATAATAATATTATTTTCTTTTTTTTTTTTTTTTTTTTTTTTTTTTTTTTTTGTTATTATATAAAAAGATGTCTGATATTGCTGAAAAAAAATCTTTCAATGAAGATATCGAAAAGGTTTCTGCTATAATTGATGCTGACAGAACAAGTCAATTATCTTCTACTACTACTTCTTCAGTTACTAAAACAAAAAGTAGAAACATTTTTAAAATTCTTTGGTATGGAATTGAAGGTGTGGAGACAAAAGGTATTGCTCCTGTTACTCCAGAAGAACAAAATGATGTTTCCTTTTGGAACACTTTTTTCATGTGGTTTTCCACAAACATTGGTATTTCAGGTTTATCCACTGGTTTCCTAGCAATCTACTACGGTCTATCATACTCCTCAATCATCTTAATCATAGTTTTTTTCGGTTTTATTTCATGTTTGCCAGTTGGTTATTTTGCCACTTTCAACACTGGTTTAAGACAATTGACTTTGACTAGATTCTACAATGGTTGGTTCACTACTTGCTATTGTTTCTCTGTAATGAACTGGGTTTCCTGTGTTGGTTGGTCTTCTATCAATTCCTCTGCTGCTGCTGAAGCTTTGTCTGCCATCAATCAAGATGATGGCCATAACATTCCACAATGGGCTGCTTTGATTGTTCTTTTAGCTAGTGCAATGTTTATTGTGTTCTTTGGTTATGATGCCATCCATGCTTATGAAAGATTCTCTTGGATTGCAACAATTATTGTTTATTTTGCTTTGATTGCAAGATTAAAAATTACTGGCTTTGTCAAAATGGGGTCTGATTCTCCTGTTAGAAGTGAAAATATTGGTAATACTTTCGGTTTCATCTCCTGTATCTTTGGGTTTTCAACTGCTTGGATTTCCTCAGCAGCCGATTTCACAACTTATGTTCCTGCAACAGTTCCTAAATGGAAAACTTTTTTAGCTACATTTTTAGGTTTATACCTTGCTCTTTTGATCACTAATTTATTAGGTGCTGCTGTCTGTTATGCTATTTTGAATGGTCCTGAAGAATGGACTACTCTATATGATGACAATGGTTTTGGTGCTGCTGTCTATGCAATTTTAGCTCCAGGAACATATTTGGGAAATGAAGGACATGCAGCTATGGATGGTTTTGCCAAGTTTTTGACTGTCCTTTTAGCTTTGTCTTCTGTATCAATGACTTGTTCATCCATGTACTCTTTATCTTTAAACTCTGCTCAAATCCATCCAATATTCACTAAAGTTCCAAGACACATTTGGGCTTTGATTGGGTGTCTAGTCACTTATGCTATCTCTGTTGCTTTTGCTGAATCTGGTAAGTTCTCTTCTGTCTTTGACAATATCATGTACATGATTGGTTACTATATCTCTTTGTTGTTAGGTATCTTTGGTTGTGAACTATTGATATTTAGAAGAGGTAAAACAGATTTCTTTGATGTTAATGATTTCCAAAACTTTGATAAATTACCTGTTGGTTACTCATCTTTCTTTGCTTTATTAGTTGGTGTTGTTGGTATCTTTTTAGGAATGAATCAAACTTTTTGGAATGGATATATTTCAAGAAGAATTTCCGATGTTGGAGGAGAAATCGGTTGGATCTTAGGGTTCGGTTTTTCCTTTGTAACTTATATTATTGTAAGACCTATTGAAGCTAGATACAATCAAAAATATCATCCTCAAAAATACTTGATCTAAAAAAAAATAAAATAATAGTATAATAAAAAATATATATGTGTATATAGTCTCATAAGAGAGAAAGTAGAATATTACAAAACAAACATTTTTTAATTTCTAATTAGTAATTTGCTTTTCTCTTTTTCTATGTGTATTTATTATTATATATCAGTATTGTGTTTTTTGTATTAAAAATTAATTAAATTATTTATTTGTAGCATTACTATTATTTATATTTAACAACAATTGTATTGAATGTATTCATCTTTTAAGTTATCTATAATTTAACTAAATGCATATATTTGTATATAGATGTAGTTAAAATATATTCAGCCACACATCTTTCCTTTTTTTTTCAGGAAAAAGTGATGAGCCCGGTTTTGTTAAAAAAATATATATATATTATTATTATTATTCAGAGAAAACCAGAAATAACATTCTTTTTTAAGTTATCAAAAATAGAAATACAAGTAAAAAAAATATAGCATTAATCTAAAACAATAATATAGTTTATTTATCAGTTATCGTTATTTTAAAATGTATATATAAGGATAAACATTGATTAACTAAAAGTTTATTTTATCTTTTCTATACCACAATATATTTAAATTACATTGTTTAAAATATATATAAATGACTAATTTGTTATCACATTTACAAAACATAATATGAATATATTAATATATAAGTCTAAAATAATAATATAATAAAAATTCATGCTAACATCTTGTATCAAATCATTTTTAAGAATAAATATTTATGTGATTATTCATTTATTTTTATTCATTTCCTTTTTGGGATATATTATTTTTTTGTATTCTTAAAACGTAGTTAATTCCAAGAAAAAAGAAAAAAAAATATCTTAAACCATTTTTTTTTTTTTTTTTACCAACGGGAATATAAATTGCCAAAAACATCAACTTAAAAAAAAATAAAATATCCCTAAAATTATCCTTTCTTAAGTTTTTTCTCTCTTATCAAAAAATATATAGGCAAAAATTATCCTTTTTTGTTAAGTAGAAGTTAAAAAAATTAAAAAGAAAAGAAATTTTAAAATTTTAACTTCTTATTAATTAACATTATTGATGTTTTTTGTTTTTTTTTTTTTAATTGTTGAAAAACAAAGAATTGATACTGTTAGATATTTAAAATGAATATGATTTTTTATTATAAAAAAACTCCTGTGTTTTTTTTTTAAACAACGTTTTTGTTATATATATATATATATATTTATATATGTTAAATTTTTTTTTGTTATTAATATTATCTTCTTCTTTTAATATATATATATATAATATAAACAACCCAAGTAGAAAACTTTTTAGCAGTGTAGCTATTAATACCACTTTCTTCATCAATAATGTCTAATCTAACATATCCTACATTATCAAAAGAAGATATTGAAAAACAAACAGCTATCATTGAGGCAACAGATGTTTCTGATAATGAAATTGCTTCAGTAACAATTCCAAAGAATAAAAACATTTTTAAAATTCTTTGGTATGGTATTGAAGGTGTTGAAACAAAAGGTATTGCTCCTGTCACTTTAGAAGAGCAAACTGATGTTTCCTTTTGGAACACTTTTTTCATGTGGTTTTCCACAAACATTGGTATTTCAGGTTTATCCACTGGTTTCCTAGCAATCTACTACGGTCTATCATACTCCTCAATCATCTTAATCATAGTTTTTTTCGGTTTTATTTCATGTATTCCTGTGGCTTTCTTTTCTACTTTTAACACTGGACTAAGACAATTGACTTTGACTAGATTTTTTAGTGGCTGGTTCACTACTTGTTTCTGTTTCTCTGTCATGAACTGGATCTCTTCTGCTGGTTGGTGCTCAATTAACTCATCTGCTGCTGCTGAAGCTTTGTCTGCTGTCAACCAATCAACAGGCCACAATATTCCTCAGTGGGCCGCCTTGATAATTTTACTAACTGGATCAATGACTATTGTCTTTTTTGGTTATGATGCCATTCATACTTATGAAAGACTTTCATGGCCTGCTGCCATCATTGTCTATTTTGTATTAATAGCAAGACTAAAAATTACTGGTTTTGTCGAAATGGGGTCTGACTCTCCTGTTAGAAGTGAAAATATTGGTAACACTTTTGGTTTCATTTCCTGTTTATTTGGCTTCTCCACTGCATGGTCCACTTCAGCAGCCGATTTTACAACATACATTCCTCCAACAGTTGCCAAATGGAAAACATTTTTGGCCACTTTTTTGGGTCTATATGCTTCTCTATTGATAACAAACATTTTGGGTGCTGCTGTTTGTTATGCTATTTTGAATGGCCCTGAGGAATGGACTACTCTATATGACAACAATGGTTTCGGTGCTGCTGTCTATGCAATTTTAGCTCCGGAAACTTATTTGAAAAGCACTGGTAGTAACGCAGCCATGGATGGTTTTGCCAAATTCTTAACCATCATTCTATCTTTTTCCTCCATCTCAATGACTTGTGGATCCACTTACTCTCTATCTTTGAATTCTGCACAAATACATCCTGTTTTGACAAAAGTTCCAAGACACATTTGGGCTCTGATTGGTTCTTTAGTCTCCTTTGCATTATCCTTAGCTTTCGCTGAATCTGGTAAATTTTCTTCAACTTTCACAAACATCATGAATCTTATCGGTTATTATGTTTCCTTATATCTAGGTATATTTGGTTGTGAACTGTTTGTTTTTAGAAAAGGTAGATATGATTTTTTTGATGCTAATGATTACAATAATTTTGATAAATTACCAGTTGGTTATGCTTCTTTTGCTGCTATGTGTGTAGGTATTGTTGGTGTTTTTTTAGGAATGAACCAAACTTTCTGGTCAGGCTATATTTCAAGAAATATTAGTGATGTTGGTTGTGAATTAGGTTGGGTTATGGGTTTATGTTTTTCTTTTATTGCTTATGCCGTTCTAAGACCTTTTGAGGCAAGATACAATCAAAAGTATCATCCTCAAAAGTATTTAATTTAGTTATATAATATATAATATAGAATGTATTTAAAGTAATGTAAAATAATTAACAATTAACAACTAATTTTAATTAAAAAAATTATAGTATTTATGTTTTCACTTAAGAAGAAAGAAAAGAAAAAAGAACATTTCCCGCCCGTGTAAAAATAGATACGCTACCATTGAAACCTTAATTTTTTTTTTTTTTTTTTTTTAAAAAAAATTTTTTTTTTTTTTTTTTTTACAAATATTATCCTCCTCACCAATTTGGTAAAAATAAATGAATTGATAAAACATCTGAAAAAAGACAAAAAAAAAACATAGAAAAAAACCAATTAATAAAAGAACCAAAAGAGAAACATCTTTTACTCTTTTTTTTTAAAAAAAATGTCTGATATTATTGATGAAAAAATAATACAAAATGATCTTGAAAAAGCACCTGATTTCTTTGAACTTGATGATTCAAATGAATCTACTTCTAAAACAATCATAGAAGTTAAAAAAAGAAATATCTTTGAAATTCTTTGGTATGGACTTGAAGGTGTTGAAACTAAAGGTATTGCTCCTGTTACTCCAGAAGAACAAAATGACGTTTCTGTCTGGAATACTTTTTTCATGTGGTTGTCCACAACCAATGGTATTGCTGGTTTATCTACTGGTTTTTTAGCCATTTATTATGGTTTATCATACTCCTCTATAATTCTAATCATTGTCTTTTTCGGTTTCATTTCTTGTATTCCTGTCGCTTTTCTAGCCACTTTTAACACTGGACTAAGACAATTGACTTTAACAAGATTTTTTAGTGGTTGGTTCACTACTTGTTATTGTTTCTGTGTTATGAATTGGATTTCTTCTGCTGGTTGGTGTTCTATTGACTCCTCCGCTGCTGCTGAAGCGCTTGCTGCAATAAATCAAACTAGTGGACATAACATTCCGCAATGGGTAGCGTTAATAGTTTTATTGATTGGATCAATGACAATCGTTTTCTTTGGATACAATGTTATTCATGCTTATGAAAGATTTGCTTGGATTGCAATTTTTATTGTTTATTTTGTTATTATTGCTAGATTAAAAATTACTGGTTTTGTCAAAATGGATTCTGATTCTGCTAAAAGAAGCGAGAATATTGGTAATACTTTTGGTTTCATCTCTTGTATCTTTGGTTTTTCCACTGCTTGGGCCACCTCTTCTGCCGATTTTACCACTTATATCCCAAAGACAGTTGCCAAATGGAAAACTTTTTTGGCTATATTTTCAGGTATGTATTTGGGTTTATTAGTAACAAACATACTTGGAGCTGCTATTTGTTATGCTATTTTGAATGGTCCTGAGGAATGGACTACTCTGTATGACAACAATGGTTTCGGTGCTGCTGTCTATGCAATTTTAACTCCAAGCTCAAATCCAAATGAAAAACCAAATGCGGCAATGGATGGTTTTGGTAAATTCTTAACTGTTATTTTAGCTCTTTCCTCAATCTCCATGACAACAGGTTCTTGTTACTCATTATCATTGAATTCTGCACAAATACATCCTGTTTTGACAAAAGTTCCAAGACACATTTGGGCTTTGATTGGTTCTTTGGTTTCATTAGCTTTGTCATTGGCTTTTGCAGAGTCTGGTAAATTTTCCTCAACTTTCACTAATATAATGTATATGGTTGGTTATTATGTTTCCTTATATCTAGGTATATTTGGTTGTGAACTGTTTGTTTTTAGAAAAGGTAGATATGATTTTTTTGATTCTAATGATTACAATAATTTTGATAAATTACCAGTTGGTTATGCTTCTTTTGCTGCTATGTGTGTAGGTATTGTTGGTGTCTTTTTAGGAATGAATCAATCCTTTTGGAGTGGTTATATTTCTAGAAAAATTAGTGATGTTGGTTGTGAATTAGGTTGGGTTTTGGGTTTATGTTTTTCTTTTATTGCGTATGCCATTTTCAGACCTTTTGAGGCAAGATACAATCAAAAGTATCATCCAGACAATTACTTAATATAATAAAAATAAAAAAAGGAACTTAATTTTTTGCAAGCACAAGTATATATTTATATATCAATTATTCTTTCTTTAATTCAGATCCTTTAACATATTTTGCAGTAGATGTACCGTTGGCAATAGCAGCAGCAGCGTCAGCAGCCAACTCTTCCTCAGTTTTCTTTCTCTTTGCAACTGTCTTTTCAACTTTAATATCATCTAAACCAGCTTCTTCTTTCAATAACTTGTTAATGAAAAGTTCAACATCATCAGCTAAATCACCTTGAAGAACAAGCTTTTTATCAACTATAGAACATCCAGTAGCAAACTTATTACTGAATTTTTTAGACAACTTTTTAAGATCTAGAGGGAAAACTTCTAACCCTTGAATTTCTATAGATCTTTTTCTCTTTGTTCTTTCAATTGTTTTGATAATGATTTTACTGTTTTGTTGGTTTTCTAATTCCATCTTTTCTTTCTTTGCTTGTCTTAATTCCATTTTTTTCAATGATTGTTCAACTTTTTTAGTCTTTTCATCAACTGTATCATTACTGCTTTCATCATTAGATTCTTTACCAGCATATAATTGTTGATATTTTTCTGGATAATTATCTTCTAACCATTTCTTACATTTAGTAGCTTTTTTGTTGTAATCACAAAAATCAACAGGAAAAGTACAAACTCTACAATATATAGTTTCAACTAAAGACATTATATATTTATTTATATTTTTTAAAAAAATTTTAACTTGGTTCTATTTAAATAAAAAATTCATATTCTAAGTTTTCTTTTTAAATAAAAAAAAAAAAGTTTTTGAAACAGTTAATAGATATCAAAGAGGTGAAAAAAAATTTTTATATAAAAACTTCACCCTAACTTTTCCATTAACAAACTTTTGTATATTTATCTATTAACTCCGCCACACAAAAAACCGTAAAAAATTAATCACATGTTATTTCTACATGTTACCCAAACAATATTCTGTTAATCACATGATAATGCTATACACTACCTGAACATCATTCTATTAATCACGTTTTTATATTTTATAAATTTTTTTTTACCTAAAAAAAAAAAAAACAAAATATATATTTTCAAATCCTCAAATAGGCATCATCCCCTTGTTTTTTTTTTTTCCATATTTTCCTACACACAACACATATATATATTTATATAAAATTTTACCTCTACCAAAAAAAAATTAACCAAAAGAAACTTCGAAAAATCAAACAATTCTAAAACATAAAAAATAAATAATCTTTAATATTTAAGAAGAAATATTATAATATTACTTTATTTATACATCAAACAACCAATACAAGATTAGTTAAATTATCACAGTTAACCTTAAAACAAAATAAAGTAAAAACAAAAAATAAAATTATTAACAATATTCATAATTGTAAAAGTATAATCTTTAAAAAAAAAGGCATTACTTAGATTTTTTTTTGCAAATAGAAAACAAAAAAAATTCTTTTACTACTACTACTGTTTTTTTCATTTTATTTTATTTTCTTCAACATACCTTTGCACTACAACTTTTAAACTTTTCTATTCCATTCATATTGCTTTTTTGTTTCTTTCTTTTTATTTTTATGTTTTTTTTTCTTTTTTTTACTTCTAATTACAATTAAATTATTCCAACTTACTTAAAAAAACATATACAAACAATGAGTTCTAAAAATAATCAAGTCAACCAAAGTCAACAAATGACACCTTCCCAGAGTCAAGGAAGTAATGCTGGTAGCAGATTTAGAAAATCCCTTTCTTCAAGACATTTTTCTACAACCTCTAGTAATGATCTTCCAATAAACGATGACAATCTTGCAGCAAATAATTTTTCAGGAGAAAATGCTTCTAGAAAAAAATCATCTGGTATATCTCTTTTGAAAAAAAAATTTTCAAATGCTACTCATGGTTCTCATTACCATAACCCTTTACATAATAATAAAAATGAAAATATAAATGAAAACCAAAATTCTGCACCAATGAATAGACATTTTAGTGAATCTCTTGTGAATAAAAATAAAAATGATTCATATTTTGGTACACAACCTTTATCCACTATTTTTTCTAACCAAGAAAATGATTCAGATACAAAAAGTTTTCAAGAAGAAAAAAATGAGTCTGAAAAGACTAATCAAGATAATAATAATAATAATACTCCTCATAGTCACCCAATAAGTAGAACTTTTTCAACACCCTCATTTTTTTCTAGTAAATTTAAAAAGAATAGCAAAGATCACGGTGGTAATAATATGGATCAGTTATCACCAATTAAATCAGATGATATGTTTGCTGCCTATGGTAATAAATATAACAGTTCATCACATCTTGACAGAAATGATCCATTAAGCAAATCCCGTCATTCAAGCTCTGATTCTAAACCATCGATTAATAAAACCAATTCAAGTTCTAGTGATATTATTACAGGATTGGATAAGTTGTCAGATTTCAATAAAAACAATCTAGAAAATCTTGTTTCCCCTGTGGCACCAATTTTTTCTAGTGAAGCTTTCACTGCTCCAGATACTATCACCAATAGTCATTTTAGCATAGATGATCATATTAGAGAACCAAGTAATCTAGAAATTCCATCAACAAACTTTGACTCAAAATTTGTTTGGAAAGCACCTGAAAGTTGGGACATTTTCAATGCAGATAAAGCAAAGTCTTATATGTCTAAAAATGATAATGTTCAAATTTCATCAAATCCAAATGTTAAAAAAACTACCGATCTTCTACCCAGTCATTTTGATGAAGATCCAAAGGGCAAGCAACCAGAAAAAGATCTCTCTAGTAAATCAAATCCTGCAGACTCTAAAAAAAACTCATTAGGCTCTATTAACTCATCATCATCTATGTCTCCATTAAGTAAATCTTTGAAGAAACGTAATAGTATCAATCCAAGTCCATTGTCACCACTGGATAGTTCTAACTTAATTGTAGAAGAAAGAGATGATTCATATGATTCTGATAATGATGATATTATTTTAACCACAGAAAGCTCACAGAAGAAACAACAGCTAGCAGCGCCGAAATTGAAAAATGACATTTTCACCCCAAAAAATAGTAGTAGTGATAAAAATATTAGTAATAAAGGATCAGATTTTACTTCTCATACCAATAGCACTATTGGTCAATTTGAATTGGAAAATATGAAAAGAGATTCTGATCCTTCTTCTAATAGCTTTAAAGCCCATTTCAGCTCTGTCGGTTCTATCTCCACTAGAGCTGGTAGTACCACTGAAAACAGTGCTAGTATACCTGATAATTCACAAGAAAGGCCATCTGTTGGTTCTACTCCATTTAAGTATGATAATCCTAGTAATGAAGTTTTGACAGACTCAAGTATTCAATCATATGAGTTGTATTATAATGATTTTTCTACTTTTGATATGAACAGAAAATATGTTATCAAGATTTTCAATTCTGAAACAAACACTTTTACAACACTATCATGTGTTTTAAATACAACCGTTTCTGAAATGCTTCCCTTGTTGAAAAAAAAATTTAATTGCTCACCTTTAGGAAATTTCCAAATATCTTTAAAAATTGGGAAATTATCAAAAGTTTTACATTTGAAATCTAAACCTGTCTCTATTCAATTAAGATTGCTTCTTCTCTCTGGTTATAGAAAGACTCATGACCCTTTAAATATTCTGGGTATTGAAGATCTTTCCTTTGTTTTCCAGTTTTTATTTCATCCTATTTTAACCTCCCAATTGTCTAGAGATAAAGAAGAATTGATTTTGAAAAGAGGAGATTTTATCCATGCTGACTTAAGAGATTTGGATTTGAGTAGACCCCCTATCATTTTTTATCAAAAGGCAAGTGAAATTGAAAGTTTAGACCTTTCCTCCAATGCTAATAGTTTTTTACCTTTAGATTTTATTGAATCAGCTATTTCCCTAAGTAGTATAAGAATGGTTAATTTGAGAGCTTCTAAATTTCCTCAAAATGTTACTAGTGTTGCCACTTTGATCTCTTTAGAATTGTCTAGAAATTTTATTAAAAATATTCCTATGTCCATTGGTAAATTAACCAATTTGACTATTTTGAATTTGCAGTGTAACAGATTGTCTGTGCTACCGGAAAGTTTTAGTAAATTACAACATTTACAATTGTTGGATTTATCATCTAATAGATTTACTATTTACCCTGAAGTTATAAATTCTTGTTTAAACTTATTACAAATTGATTTATCCAGTAATAGAATTTATAGATTACCTGAAAGTATAAACAATTTAACTAAATTAGCTAAATTGAATCTTGCTTTTAACAACTTAAAAGTTATTCCTCATTTGACATTTATGTCAAATTTGAGAACAATAAATTTGAAAGATAATCTAATCAATAGTTTTAATGCTTCATCAAAGACTCTTCAATATGTTTATTTAAATGATAACAAAATTTCTTCTTTTGAAGATGAATTACCAAATTTAAGAACTTTAGAATTAGAAAAAAATCCATTAACATCTGTTTACTTTAAAGAAAATTATATGAACAACTTAACAACATTGATTTTATCCAAGGCCAATTTAACTATTGTCCCTTCAATAATTTGGAAGAAATTTATAAAATTGAAAAATTTAGATTTAAATGAAAATAACTTGACACAGATATCTGAAGCTATAGGAAATTTAACTTATTTAACCAATTTGAGTTGTAATAGAAATAAGTTGGAAAAAATTCCAAAAAACATTGTCAATTTGAAGAACTTGAAAGTTTTAGATCTTCACTCTAATAATATAACTGATATAATTAGTGGATTTGTCAATTTGGAATTAACAACATTAAATCTATCATCCAATGCTTTAGATCCATGGCAAGCTAGCTTGCTTGAGGAAGTTAATGAAAATTCTCCTTTGGTGCAATCTTTAATTTTCTTATCTTTAGCGGATAATAGATTAAACAATGATTCTTATCTTTGGTTAAAAACATTTACCAAATTGAGATATCTAAATTTGTCTTACAATTTTTTCAGTGATTTGCTACCAAACTCTTTTGGTAATATGCTGGAATTATATTTGTCTGGTAATCTTTTGACTGCTATCCCTGGTGAATTTGTTGTTTCTATGAAAAAATTAAGAATATTGATGTTAAATAGTAATAAAATACACACATTGCCAGCAGAATTATCCTTATTAAAAGAACTGTCTGTTTTAGATTGTAGTAATAATTTGTTAAAATATAACATCAGTAATTATTTATATGATTATAACTGGTTACAAAATGAGGAATTGAGATATTTAAATTTTTCTGGTAACAAAAGATTTGAAATTGCAGATTCTGTTATTAATAATATCAATTATGCAGATTTAACTAAATTGCCTAAGCTATTGGTATTGTCTTTAATGGATGTAACATTGAAAACATCTAGAATTCCAGATGAAGATTTTAACTTAAGATTGAGAACTACTGAATCTAAAGTTAATAATATGGCTTATGGTGTTGCTGATTCTTTAGGACTTAGATCATTTGTAAATTATAGAGATAATTCTGTGCAAAGATTCAGAGGTAAGATTGATGAATCTTTGTTGATTTTGACAGATGGTAAGAATGAAATTTCAAATACCAGTAATAAATTGCCTAAACTGTTAAGAGACATGTATCCAGCCATTCTTTCAAGAATGCTGGAAAAGTATGGTGATTCTTCTGGGAAAAGTATCAAAGATGCTTTAAGACACTCCTTCTTGCAATTGAACAAGGAGTTAAATGCTGCAGTTCATGATAACAACAATAATAGTATTCATAAAGGCAGCTCTGGTTTTCTTCATGCTTCTTCAACACTTTCTTCTGATCATAAGTTATCTACTGTTGATTTATCCTCAGGGGCAACATTAACAGTAGTTTACATCAAGGATAAAGTAGTCTATACAGCAAATATTGGTGATACTATGGCTGTTTTAAGTAGTAGCACTGGTGATCATAGGGTTTTGACAAAGAAACATAGTCCAGGTAAACCACTGGAATATGTTAGAATAAGAATAGCTGGTGGATATGTCAGTAATGGCAAAGTTGATGGTGTTTCAGATGTTTCAAGAGCTGTTGGTTTTTTTCACTTAATGCCGCATATTCATGCTTCTCCTGATATCGATGTGTTAAATTTGACAAAGACAGATGAGATGTTGATTATTGCTACAAACAATCTATGGAACCATATTGACTATGAAACTGCATCAGATCTTGCAAGATCTAATAAGCAACAGCCAATGAATGCTGCTGCGCAAATTAGAGATCTTGCTCTTGCGTATGGATGTGAGGATTCTATTTGTGTAATCTGTATCTCTTTGGAAGCAGCTATTGATTCTTTAGAAGAATTTACAGGTCAATTCAATTTCAACAGGGAGGCTTTGTTTAATATGAGAAGAGATAATAAAGTCTTTGAAGATACGGCTTTAAGAAGATTAGAACCTGAGATTTCAGCACCAACTGGTAACATTTCTATTGTCTTTACAGATATTAAAAATTCTACATCATTATGGGAATCTTTCCCAGATGCAATGAGATCTGCTATTAAAACTCACAATAATGTTATGAGAAGAAACTTGAGATTATTTGGTGGTTATGAAGTTAAAACAGAAGGAGATGCATTTATGGTTGCATTCCCAAGTCCATTGGCTGCATTAAATTGGTGTTTGACAGTTCAATTAAAACTGCTGCAAGCTACTTGGCCAGAGCAAATCACAAATTGTCCAGATGGTTGTTTAGTCAAAGATGAAGATAATAATGTATTATTTCTTGGATTATCTGTAAGAATGGGTATTCATTGGGGTAAACCTGTGCCTGAAATGGATGTTGTTACGCAGAGAATGGATTACTTGGGTCCTGTGGTTAATAAAGCATCAAGAGTCTCTTCTGTTGCTGATGGTGGACAAATAACCTTATCAATGGATTTCATCACTGAATTCAAAGCTATCTTGAATATGAGCAAACGTTTTAACAATAAGGAAGGAAGTTTGAAAGAAATATATGGTGATGAATTTGTTGGTGAGTTTTTAGAAAAACAATTGCAAACATTGAATGATATTGGTTATTATATGCATGATCTTGGAGAGACAAAGATGAAAGGTTTAGAAACTAAAGAATTCATAACTTTAATTTATCCAAAGCAAGTTCAAGGAAGATTGTCTTTGATTCAATCTGCAAGTGATGATTTATTAAAATCTAGAGAAACTTTATTCTTTTTGAGAAAAATGATTTTGAAATTAGAAGATCTTGTTTCCTTTTATGATTGTGATAAATCAACTTTCTTTGATGCAAGAGAGGATGGTAAATTGTTTAATTTTACTTCAGAAACCCAACAAGCTATTTTTACAAATGGTAATGAAGAAGAATTAGTTAATTTCTTTGATCACTTGATTTGTAGATTGGAGTGTTCAATAGTGACATTAAATATTAGACAAAAAATGTTTGGCCAATTGGAAAGAACAGATAAAAAATTATCTATCTTTGAAATTTTAGATTTAGTAACTGGTGTAAAGAATGAACCAAATAGAAATCTTGCAAGCAGAAAACCAAATAGACGTTAAGTATATATTTATATATATAAAGTGATTATAAAAAAGCTTGTTAAAATAAATATAATTACAAATTAAAAGTTAAATTTTGTTTACAAATAGTTTTCAATTAATATAAGAAAAATGTATTTAAAAAAAATTGAATTTTTTATTTGTAAACAAAAAAATTTATTTTAAAATAGATTTTCTATTTTTTTTGATTTTTAAAATATATAATGATTTAATTTTAATATAAAAAATTTTAAGTTACATTTTACAAATATATATTTATAACAACTAAATTTATTTTTGTGCTTCTAAATCACGCATTTCAACATTACCAGAATTGCTGTCATCACCAGAAATTAATTCCTCAAAAAAAGTGTCTTTCAATTCTCTAAATCTGGACATATATGTACCTAAAAATATAATCATTAAGGAGGAAATCACTTGTACAACCCACCATGTTATCAGTTTTGGAAAAGCTTTATTATAAATTATACTCAATATCAGATTGATTATCTGAACTGTTAATGCAAAATCCCAAGCCAATTTACTTCTTCCCACAATAACAGATATAATAAAAGAAATTATAAAAGAGTTAATGAGCCAACAGATAATATTTGCTAAACTTTTAGCATCTGTTAAAATGAAATTGGAATAATCAAATATACTGGCAGATGAGTTAAGTCCTAGCAAATATGATACAGTTTTCCATATAATGACAAAATTCAAATAGAACAAAATTTGAATTATAATAATTTGAACTCCAAGTTTTAAAGCTGATTGTTCTTGCTGTTTTAAAAGCCTGTTTATGGATATGAAAGGAACTCTAACAAGTCTCCTAGCCTGTGTTATCAATGTCATTTTATTTTTTGTAATTTTTGTGATAGTTTTCTTTTTCTTTCAACTCGATTTGTTTGGGTTTTTAGTAGTAATATTGTTGTGTTTAAACTCACTATTTTTAGGGGGGAGAAAGATGATGACGATATACAAAAAAAAAAACACACACACAAGAATAATAGACCATTTATTTATTTTTTTGATCTTACACGTGATTTATACACACCAATTTTTCGTTTAATTGAAATAAGTCCTATTGAAAGCACATTAAAGTGATGCTTGTTTTTGACAATATGTCATTATATATATATATATATATGTTATATTTATTATTAATCCGCTTTTCTGGTTCTTTTGTTTTGTTTATTGTGATGCATCAGGTGGTATTATTGTTCCATTTACTACAATTTTCTGTGTTACAACTGTTTTGGTAAAAGAACAACTACTGTTAGAGTCTAGTAATCTAGCTACTGCAGCAGCTTTTATATTTTTTTTATCATCTTTGAAAACCAAATAATTTGCTCCATTGCTATTTCCCGGAGGTCTAATCACTGAGCTTTGTATGTAAGGTGTGAAAAAAACATTGGAGCTAGCTTTTGAAGATGCTGAATTTATTATTTCATTTTTTATCATATTAGTTTCATGAACAAGTTCTCTTTTGACAGGGGTATAGAAATGCAATGAATTCACTTCTTCTATAGTATTAGCATCGAAACCGTTATTGGTAGCTCTTTTTGCAATAATAGTATCATCGCTTTTTGTTTCACCATTATTTAAAATATTGTTGTTTAAAAAGCTGTTTTCAGGCGAGTTTGATGAAGAACTGGAGTGTATTGTTTCAAATCTTAAAATCAGATCTTTCACTGGCAAGTGGGGTTCCCGAGCATCAGAAGATAAAGATACACTTCTGCTACTGCTTGTAAGATTTTCACTGGATGATATTGGTTCTAATGAAGCTACATGAGTATTTTTAAAATTTTTTATAAAAGCAGTATTGCCGTTACTAGTACAATCAGCAGTTGATTGACTAGTATTTGATGAATTGTCTTCAATATTTTCATCTTTGTTAGCAGCATCATTTATAAGAGTATTTTCCTCATCTTTAACAATATTCAATGCTTCTGATAAACTCGATTCTGATTTGTAAATGTTTTTAATAACTTCCGGTTTCTCCATATCATTTAAATTAAAAGAGTTTAACACTTTCTGAGGAGATACATTTTCGATAATCGAAGAAGTTGAAATTTCCCCTGAATTTTGTTCTTCATCATCTCCTTCAGATGCACTTGCCATATCCATACTTTCATCAATTTGTGGTATATTCTTAAATTTATATTCTTTTTCCTCGTCAATATCACTAGGTTCAACCTGTAAATCAATAACAATACGTTTTCCATTAAATTCAAAGGATATAATATCTTTTTCAGCTAGAAATTTCTTTAATTGTTTGTTTTCTAGACTTTCTAATATATGTGCAATGGCTATAACACTTATTAAAAACAAAATCATTTTTATATTAGTTATGATTTGTTGTAAAACAAATAATATAAATTTTTTATCTATTAATCCCATTAAATATCTATATGTAAAAAAATGTATAAAAACTGAATAAGAATAAAATAGAGAATGTCTTTCTTATAAATAATATTTAAAATAAATATGAGGTTGATTTAAAAAACAAAAAAGGAGGAAAAAAGATAAAATTGATATAATCTCTAGTTTTAACAGTATTTTTGGTCTTGGCAAAAATAAACTTTAAATAAGAATAAAACATTTTCTTTTAAAAATATAATTTTTTATTCAAGTTTTCTCCCCTGTTTAAAAAGAGAAGAAAAAAAAAAGTTGACGTTTTTTTTAATTTTTAGTTTTTTTTTTTTAAAGGTGCGCCAAAAAAATATTAAAAAAAAAAAATCTATATAAAATCTGCTTCCCATAATCTGTTTTCTTGTTTCCTGCTTCCTTGATCTGAAATTAACTAGAATTCTAAGCCAATTTTTGAAATTTTGGATTGTTTTTTGCTGAAAAGGATGAAATAATCCCGGAGTTTTTGCACTTTTTTAGAAGATTAACTACAATAACTTTAAATAAATAAATATATTATTCTATAAATCAAGCTATTGATCCTAAACTTACTAGTATAACTTGTAATATCAATTGCAAAGACCAAAAACCAATTTTCTTTAATCTTAAAGAACGCCTTTCCTCATCAATAACATATTCTTGTAAGGAATGGAACACTTGCTCATTTAAATCATCATTCAACATAGAGTCATAAATAGTCCATGAACCATCAAAATCATTGAGTGGCTTAACAATTTGACAACGTATTGGAATATACATGTTATTGCTATTGATATATGAAACTATAGGTCTTATCAAAGCAGAATTCCATATATTCAAATCATCATTTATTATTGGCACTTCTGCATGAACATCATGGAGTTTTAAATAGTAATCTAGAACTAACTCTTGAGACTCATATTCTTCATTTAAATGCTGCTGCCATTTATACAACATTTTTTTCCAAAAGTCTGTTCCTTTGAATGGTGTTTCAATTCTCTCTTTATTTTCCTTCTCAGGAACCTCTTTCAATCTAGGTCTTATTCTAATATCTCCAATCATATCTACTTTCCCACTTGTAATCCAAGAAAATGGTCCTTGAACACCACCATTTAAGTTGTCTATATTTAAATTATCAACTCTCCAAGTTGTGACTAGATGACCTCTAGAATTATATCTTTTATTAATAGTGAAAAGAGAGCCATCATATTTCCCAGAAATAAAGTTGGCATTCAAGAAATCATAGAAAAACCACTGCTTCCTTAGTTTATCCAACTCACAAGTG
This sequence comes from Hanseniaspora sp. CRUB 1602, assembly GCA_030573575.1. NCBI lineage: Eukaryota > Fungi > Ascomycota > Saccharomycetes > Saccharomycodales > Saccharomycodaceae > Hanseniaspora > Hanseniaspora sp. CRUB 1602. The sequence goes on along the minus strand of JAJMDL010000041.1, from coordinate 17,047 downwards.
TAAATAGAAACTTTAAAAGGTCTTAGTCCATCCGGTGGATAAAGAGTAAATAAAACATCATTCATCTTGAAATTATCAATATCAAAATCACCTGGTTTCTTAATATTTAAATAGTTTCTTGGATCATCTCCTTCTTCCCAATGCACATTTGTTCTATCCATAACACCTCTTATTCCATTAATTGTCATTTCTTCTATAAGTCCTTTACCTTGGAACCATTTTACAAAGGATAGGGAAACAATGATCTCTTTAATAGTTAAATCATATTGCGTATAGTTTCCTTCTTTAAATTTAGGATCAAATATGAATTGAAAATAGTTTCTTTGTTGCTGCTGCAATGCTAATTTAGCTCTTGTTACAGCTTCTAACTGGGATCCTTTTATAAATTTATTGTCTTGTTCATCTCTTGGTCTTTTACTAACAAAAACGTTTTGAAATACAATTTTGCCTGATTTCAAATCTGGTAAGATTGCATTTTCAAAAATTATTAACAAATTATTTGAGTTATTATTTGTTATAATTTCTCCAAATTTTGTGGCTAAATAGTTTTGTGCCATAACTGTATTCAAAAGAAGAATGATTAATGAAACAAAACCTGTAGTCCATAAAAGAATTACAGTTAAATGGGTCCAAATAATAAATGACATAAATGCACTAATATCATCAGCATTAAACGGTTTCATTGATTTTTTCAATAGCCATCTTATATTAATTTTAAGTTTTGTTAAGAAATTGTTTGTTTGTGAAAGATAATATTCTTTTGTGTTTGTTTTATGATTCTCATTATCATTCTTCTTCTGCTCTTCATTCTTAAGTCTTGATATTGTATGAAAATATGAATTTTTTAGCAAAAAAGTTTTTCTTACAAAATTATTATGTTTTGGTTTTATAAAATAAGATGATGATCTCAGAAATAATAGTGATTTGTTATGGTTAAAAGTATTTTGAAGTAAAATTTTGTTTTTATTTACAAGATTTAAAGGGGAAATAAACTTGTTGGTTCTAAAAAAGCTTTTTGACAGCATTTTTTTGTTTTGTTTTATTCCTCTTTATTTTAATAGGTAAAGATTTTATAACAAAATCTTTAAAAAATAAATAAATATAGTTTATGATATTTAGATGGATAATTCTTGGGTTTGTTTAATAATATACTTTTCAATAAATAAATAAATAAAATGAGTTAATTAGTATTTTTCAAATACCCTAATTAATTAATTTTTTATAAAAAATAATATTTGGGTGCGATTTTTTGGTAATTTTTTGTTTTTTTAAAAATCTTAGAACTAGTATTAACTCCGAAACGAATAAAATTCATAGTCTTAAAGTTTTTTTTTACTTCAAACGGTATGAATTGCTCATCTAAAACTTTGTGAATAAAAACAAAAGAATTGAAAAGAAAAAAAACTAAACCAAAAGTATATCAATAGCTAATTATTATTATTGTAAGTTATGTCTATTTTTTCTGCTACAACTAAGCAAATAATATCAACTAAGAAACCTGTTATTGTGGTTGCTGGTGCTGAATGTATCACTCCGCTTAGGCCTATCTTTGAAAAAAACATTCAATAATTTAAACAAAATTAATGGTTATAAAACTGTTCAAGAAGAATGGAAAAATATCAGTAAAATTTCAGATAAAGATTTTTTAAAATTTGATGACATAGTTCCATACCATTTTAGTGAAAATATATCAGTTGGGAAAATAGATCCTACTTTATTAACTTTAAACGGAAAAGCAATTAATAGTAAATACAACATTTTCACACAATTTTTACTGTTCACTGTAAATAACCTATTTGAAAAATTAAAAATAGTAGAAAATACTGTTTTGAGAGAACAAAATGATTTGAATTTAACATCTGAAAACACAGGATCTTCAATAGGAACAGGAATCATATCAATTGAAGATACTTTGACAGCAGCAACATCAGTAATACCATCGATTTCATCAAAAAAAAAAAAAATATCACCTCATTTTATTCCAAAGATTCTTCCAAATATGGCACCAGCTAACCTACATATAAACTATAAATTTAAAGGACCTATTTTAACAACATCAACGGCGTGTGCTACAGGTACCCAATCTATAATAGATGGATTCAGATATTTGCAGAATGAAGATGAATCTGATGATATAAAGCATATGATTGTTGGTGCAAGTGAAGCTTCGGGACACGTTTTGTCTCTTGCTGGTTTTCAAAGATTAAGAGCAATGAGTACTTCAGGAATTTCTAAACCATTTGATCAAGAAAGGGATGGGTTTGTTTTGAGTGAAGGGTGCGGTATTATGCTTTTGACAAAGAAAGATGTCTCCACTGTTAAAAAAAATGATATTTGTATAATAGGGTCTGGATTGACTTCAGATGGATATCATTTGACGTCTCCTCTACCTGACGGAGATGGTGGCTATAGAGCTATGCAAAAAGCATGTAAAGGGACCGTTTTGATGGGTGAAACAAGCAATAATAATAATCATATTTATAACTTGTACATTAATACACATGCTACTTCCACAAAAGTTGGTGATTTATCTGAGATCAGAGCTATTGTCAAATTATTTGGTGGAAAGAAACATATTAATGTATATATTGTTTCTTCAAAGGGGGCATTAGGACACTCATTGGGTGCAAGTGGTTCTGTAGAGGCAAGCATATGCTACGAAACTTTAAAATCAAATACCATCATTCCAACTAAGAATTTGAAAAATATCGATGAAGAGATTACTCAAATTTTACCTGAAAATATTAGATTATTAAAAGAAAATGATGAAAGTTTGAAGTTAGACAAAATAGATTTTGCTTTAAATAATAGTTTTGGGTTTGGTGGTGTGAATAGTTCTATTTTGTTTCATAAAATTTAAATCACAAATGGAATGATACTTTTTTTGTTATTGTCCAATTTTTTTATTCCAAATTTCTGTATATACCAGTTTTCAGTATTTTTTGCTGAAACAGACAAATTTATTAATGTCCAAAAAAACGGAAGGATTGTTATTATAGAAAATTTATCTATAATCATCAAGTTTAGATATATTAGGATTTCTACAAAGTAATGGGCACTGTAAGTATGTTCAAATAAATGTTTATATGGTATAGAATACTTCACTAAAGATCTTAAATGATTGTGGTGAATTGTTTGCAAATATTGTAAAAATAAAAACAATATGATTAATAACGGATTGACTGATTTTTCAATTATGTTTTCCTTTCTTACTAAAGGGAGAATTTTATTATAGAATTGAAGGTAATTAAAATTTATGTAAAGCCAAAGACCTACTAGGTAATGTGATATATTCATATATGAATTTTTTTTAGTTTTTTTATTCTGAAAATTTGTTTCTATAAGCCTTCTCATCGAATGAATAAAATAAAGATTATTAATTGTTATTTGAAATTTATTGGTATCACTGTAATTGTATTCTAAAAAAGAATTTAAGCCACTTAAAAGACTACTTATGATATAAAAATGTATGAACCATTTTCTATTTATTTGAAGATTAAATATCATGTTCATAATTGGATTACTATTCTTTTGCTTAAATGTTGTTAATGTTTTACCATATTGAATCAAAGTAGGGATTCTACGTTGTGCTAGTATGACTGAAAATATTCCTAGTGGATATGTAATATAAATAATTAGTGAGTATATTGTAAAGAATATGTCCACCATTTTATCAATAATATTATTTAATATTAACTTTTGGTTTGTATATATAAATTTGATTTAAAATAAATTAAATGTTAAAATTATTATAAAAATGTTTTCGTTTTTAAAAACAGAAATTATAGGTGAATTTTCACGTGATGAAATAGTAAACATTTCTTTTTTTCATTTTTTTCACCATATAAAGTGTATGATTTCCCAAAATGGAATCCTTGAAAAAAAAAAAAATCTACTAAGGTTTTTTTTTTAAAATGTTTTTTTTTTTTTTGGTTTTAAATTACATATTTTTTATTTTTCACAAATATATTTAAAGAATATAAAATTATTGGAGAAACCCCCAAAAAAACATTGTGTAAATACATAACATAAACATATGGCTACTACAAAAAGAACGGTTTCTGATTTAGAAGAAGATAATCAGTTATCTCAAGAAAATGAGTTAAAACTTTTAAAAAATAAGTTATCCTATGAAGGAGATGAGGATGAAGAAGAGGAGCATATCAATTCTGATGAACATGAAGACACAAATAAAGACGATGTAATTGTTCCAACAGCTTTGTTTTCCAAAAACTCACATAGATTTGCATTACAATCACCAAATAACCACAACTACATTAAAATATATTCCATCTTTGATGATGTTGCCAATAAAGAAATTTTAAAGATTAAAAACTTGTTCAATCTAGATCTTACACAAGATTTTAACGGTGATGATATATTAGATATGGTTTGGTGTGATGATGCGATTTCTCAAATAAAAGATATAGCCACAAAAAGAAAAAGAAGATCAAGTTCATCAGGTGGAGCTAGTAATGAAAGGGAAACCATCAAAGAAACTTTTCAATTATTAGTAGACACAAACCAAATATTTGTCTGCCTTTTTAAATCTGGATCATTAGTTATGTTTGAAAACGAAAAGATTGTAAATATTGTTAAATTAAAAAATGAAGTTGTCTCTATAAAATCGTTCAAAAACAAGATATATGTATTGGACACTGATTCCATGATTAGAATTTTTGATACAAGAAGTAAAAAACAACTAAAATCATTCACATTAATTGATGGAAAAAATGAGACAATTAATGCATTCCATATTTTGAAATCATCTATAGAGACTCATGATGATGCAGCTGAACTGATGTTAGCAACTGATGATTTTGTTTTTATCATAAACCCAAGTGGAAGAAGACCTGTTTTGACTAGAAAGATTGAAATTACAGGTTGTTTTGATTTGAAGCATATTCCAGAAAAGAAAATGTATGCTATTTTGACTATTGACTCTATAATGCTATACGACTATGAAAATGAGGAGTTTGCTCAAACTTGGCAATTTGAAGGTGAGAGATTGGAAGTTTGCTATGATTCATTGAAAAATAATTTGTACATAATCAGTTTCTCTTTGACCCACAATTCTTTATTCATATTTGAAGCTAATTATAAAAAATGGATATCTAATATTGTTGTTAAGAATTCTGATATTGTAGAATTTCAGCCTATAACAAACCAAGGAAAGAATCATACTAATAAATTAATTGTAAGTTGGTTAAATATCAATGAACCAAGATTTAGAATCTTTGAATTAAGTGAAAAAAATTTGGACCAAAATATTATTATTGATAATTTGTTACCAGTTGAAAAAATGATTATAGAAAACAAAGACCATAACTTAGAGGATAAAGAAAAACTTAAAAGACACTATGAAGATGAAGAATATTGGGAAAAGCAAAAGGAAGCTAAAGAAAAAGAAGAGGAATTGAAATTGACAAATAGTAGTAAGAATGAAAAGAATAAAAGATTTGATGAGCTTATTGAATCTATTAAATTAAAGACTAATGATTGTACTGAAGATGATGTTGTAATGAAACTAGTTATTAATCAAGTTTGGACAGATGAGTTGGCCAAAGAGTTTATAATTAAACGATTTGATGTTGAAGAAAAGGATGAAAAATCCAAGGACAATTTGTTGTTTATTTTTTATGAAAAATTATCTAAACACATTACTATGAATCCTTGGCAAAATAACAAAAATAGCACTTTGTTTATTAAATGGATATTAACACTAAATAATGTGTTTGTTTCCAAAAAAATATCTCAAACTATTAACAAGACTAATAAAAGTTTAGAAAGATGTCTAGAACAATCTTGTGAAACTTTGCCATCATTGATCTCTATTCAAGGTAAGTTAGAAATGCTGATTGCTCAAGAAGAACTAAGAATAGAAATGGCTGAAATCTTATCTGATGAAGAGGATGATGATGAAGTTAATTTAAAAAATAATGATGTTGCTGTTGAAGATGATGATAATAATAATGAAGAAGCTGCTGGAGTTGAAAACGATGATATAATTGCACAAGTATTGGGTAATGGAAGTGCTAAGAGTAAAAATAAAGCTGATAGAAGTGTTCAAATGGTTGACGGTGAAGCCAATGATGAGTATATTGAAGAGGAATAGATAGAAAACAAGTTTATATATATATGATGGTAGAAATTCTTTTTAATTTTACATGAATCTTTCACAGAAAAAATATATAACAAAAAGACGGATTTTACCGAATAACTTTTGAAAAAAAAAGAGCTGAAAAAGCTAATTATTCTTTTTTTGTTTTTTTACAACAGATTTTTCATATTTTTCTCTACTAAGCTATTTAAAATTCAAATATTCATAAATGATTACAATTATTAAAAATAAAATATTGTGCAAAATACCAAACTTCTGTTTTTTTTGTTTTCGATATATATATATATATATTATTAATTAAAAATGACTGACACTTATAATGGTATGACTTATATCTCTTACAATCATATGCATAAATTATGTCAACAATCTGCTATCAAATTAAGAGAAGCAGATAAAATGCCAGATATTATTGTTGCTATTAGTGGAGGTGGTTTAATACCAGCTAGAATGCTAAGAACTTTTTTAAAAAAAGAAAATGGTGGTAAAAATATTCCTATTCAAGCTATTGGGCTGTCTTTATATGAAGATTTGGACAATGATGATTTCAAACAAGTGATTGGTAAGCAAGTTGTAAAGACTCAATGGCTGGATTTAAACATTATAAACGAAAGATTCGGAACATTATTAGGTAAAAAAATTTTAATTGTTGATGAAGTTGATGATACGAGAACTACTCTTGCTTATGCTTTGGAAGAGTTAGAAAAAGAGGTTGATATTGCAAAGAGTACACAAAATTCTGATAAAGAAACTGAGTTTAGTATTTTTGTTTTATACAACAAGATGAAACCAAAGAAAAAAGATTTACCAGATTATATTATGAATCAAGGTAGATATATTGTTGCTTCTGATGTTGAAGATTCCTGGTTATGTTTCCCATATGATTCTACAGACATTGATTTACACACTCAAAGAGCTACCGAACAAGGTAATATATAAAATGAAGAAAAATAATAATAATAACTTTTTATTTTTATCTTTTATTTCAAAAATTTTCTAAGACATTTTCTCTTGCATATCAACCATTTGTTGAATTTGTTGATGCATCATTTGCTTCATATCTTTCATATCCTCAGTTAATTCTAGAATTTTTCTGTCTTTTAGTAAATTGCTATGTTCTAATTGTTCAAACTTTTCACTAAGTTTTGATTTTTCTCTAATTAAATCATCATTTACTGTTTTTAAACTTTGTATAGATTCTAATTCTTTACTAATTTCTACCAATTTTCTTTGCTGTTCTAACTTTTCTTTAATTAATCTTTCTTTAGTTTGTTTGAAAGATGTTATTTCTGTCTCTAATTTTCTAACTTTAGAACTTAGCCTTGAAATTACATGGATATTGCTGTTACCATTTCCTGTTGTTGGTGATGGTTGAATAGCAGATAATTTTCTTACTAATAGTGGGTCTTCATCATCAATATCTAAAGCTTGCTGATTTATGTTACTATTTTGTCTTTGTTTAAAGCTGAATTTGTTTATGTTTATGGTATTATTACTTTGTTCTCTTGTTGATATAAAAGAATTATTGTCATCAAAAGAACCTGCTTCACTTATATTATCTAAAGAATTTGTCGATATCTGTATCGAAGGTAATGAATTGTCACCACTATTGATATTCCATTCGTCTTGTAATTGTAAAGCCAATGCTTTAACTTCATCTTCATGTCCATTTTTATTGAGATGTCCATTTTCTTCATAAACACTAGAAACATCAGGTGATTTAATAGTTGATATACTTCTTCTCTTTTTTGGGGAAACTCTAGAAAACTTGTCTTCTTTGAAAAACTCTTGCAATTGTTTAGCTTGAATTTTATTAGTTTCATTCAATAGCTTTAAATCTTTTTTAAAATGAGTTATTTGATTTTTGCAATTGTCTAATTCATCTTTCAATTGGTTGTTATCATTTGTTAAATGATTATTGTTTTTGATTAAAGCTTCTGAGTCTGATTCAATTTTAGCTTGCAAAGATCTGAGCTCTTCTAATTTTTTAGTAAGTTTTTTAGTTTTGGAAGTAAGATCTTTATTAATATCATTGATATAATTATAATCATTTGTCAATGAATCATATTTTTTAAACCATAAATCATCTTGTTCTCTTAATTTAACATTCAAATCTTCTAATTTTTGTTCTAATTCATTATTGGTAGACTCTTTATTGTTACTATGTATTAAATGATAATTTTCAAGCTTGATCTTTTGATGTTCTAATTTGTTTTCAAGAAGAGCAACATCTCTCTCATGGCTAGACTTTAATTTTTCTATTTCATTTATAAATTCCTCTTCTCTTGCAGCATATGAATCATTATCCAATTGATAATTATTCAAATTGGATTTAAGATCTGTTAATTGAGTTTCAAATTCTTTATTTTTGGATAAAAGGGATTGATTTTCTTTGGAAAGTTCTTGTTCTCTTTTAGATAAATCAGCGTATTGTTTATTGATCTCTTCAAATTTAGGTTTTAAATTGTTAAGCTCTAAAAGTGTTGTATCTATTTTTTTATTTTTAACTTCAATTTCTTTGCTTAGTTTTTCAACTTTAAGATCAGTTTTTACTTTATCTTTTTGCAAAGTTGTTAGTTGGGTGTTTAATTTTACATCTTTTTTGGTTATTTTACCAATTTCTTGTTGGTTTTTGATAGTAAGTTCTTCAAACTTTTCAATAATAGTATGTTCAAGAGTTTGTAATATTGCTGAGTCAGTAATATTTGTATAGTAGGTTGGTGAAAGATTAAATTTAGTGAGAAAGGACTCAGAAAGAGAAAATGATATAGGTTTTATATTACTTTCTTCTTCTTCTTTGACAGATTGTGTCTCTAATGTTACTGGTTGAATACCATTGGTTTTACTAGAAATTTCCATTTCCTGTTGAATTTCAGTGGCAGGCTCTGCCTTAACTGTCTTTTCAATTTTTAACTCTTCATTTGTTTCAGCTAAATCACTGACTATAGAGTCAACAGTAGCATTTGGATCTTCTTTTTCAGTGTCCTTAGTTGATGCTTCGTTTTCATCATTATCTTTTTCAGATTGAATAGTGCTTTCTTTACTAGTATCATTTTGATTAATATTAATTTCTGATTCTTCTTTTTCTTTCACTTCTTCATTCTCAACTTCAGGTTCTTCTTTTTCTTTCACTTCTTCTACAGGAATAACAACTATTGATTCTTCGTTTTCTTCTTCTGTAGGAATATCAACGTTTGGTTCTTCTGTAGGAATATCAACGTTTGGTTCTTCTGTATTCTCAGATAACTCTTTTTTTGGTTCAAAGTCTTTGTTTCTTTCTATAAAAGGCTCACTTACAATTTGAGGATGTTCTATTGGTGTTACATCTCTACTGCTATTTGCACTATTGACTAAATTTTTTTTAGCTTTAGTTTTTTTCTTGCCTCCTGTTGAAGCTGCTAACTTTAATCTCTCTTCCAAAGAAAGCTTATTATTAGACATTTGAAGTGATTTGGTTATTTTGGTTATAATATTTTTCAAGGTTTGAAAATTATTATTTTTATTAATAAAGATGTGTTTAATTTTGTTTTTTTTATATTTTTTAATATTTTTTCATGTATAAATAGTAAAAACACCAAAAAAAAAAAAAAAACATAACAAATTTTACAATAAATTATAAAAAACGCATGACTTGAATGTGAACGCTACCGAAATAGTGTGTATTTTACCAAAAAAAATTTTTTTTTTTTTAAGAAATTGGTTTTGGTGAAAAAATTACAAAAATACAAAACCTCCGTTAACAACAACAGTTTAAACACAGTATATAAATTATAAAACCCAATAACAAAATTAGTTTTATCATATACATAAAAACAATTTAATTTTAATCTTTTTTTTTTTTGTTATTATTAAAATGAACGCTCCACAAATAGCTCCAAATACAGATCCTTCTTTGCAATACACAGTCAATAACCAAAACTTTATCCATAACATTGAAATTCTTAAATACATTCAAGATTCAACCTCTTTATTGACCGGTTGTTGTTGTGGTTTACTGCAGTTTAGAAATTATGATGGTTTTATTTTCTTTATAATTCAATATCTAGCAGTCTTAGCTGCTTTTGTTCTTATTTATAATGGGTTCAATATGAAAAAGTTAAACGCATATTATATCTCTCCTATTAGTAACTTAGTTTTAGATAATTTGTTTAGAGAACTAGCTAGTTTCACTATGGCTTGGATTTTGTGCAATTGTATAGTATCATAAAATATATATAAATCTATAAATAACACATAATATAATCATAAAAGTTTTTAAAATATTGTGGTATTTTTTCTTTTATTTCTTTTTTTTGCGATTATTAATATTTTATATATATTATAGTTTAATGTTGTTGACTAAGGCTGTTAGTTTATCTACAGAAGCCAAGTTTTTAGTTCTTTTTTGACCAGGGGTGTGGTTGGCTGCTTGTTGCTGTTGTTGTTGTTTTTTCAAATAACATCTAATACTTAAGATCAATTTTCTTTGATCCAAACTACCTTCAGCAACAATTTTCACCATTTTTTGAATAACATAGTTTGCATATTGATCCCTCATCATCAAATAGATTAATTCACTTTCAGATAAGTTTGTAGCTGAAGCTTCATCACTTGGTAAAATAGTAGCGAACATCTTCTTTTGTTGATTAGCATCTCCTAAAATCAAAATTTGCTCAACAACATTGGAAGCATACTTGTGACAAGAGAATTCTAAGATTTTATCATAAACTAAAGTAATTATTTCTTGTTTGGATCTTAGCAAATCACTAGTAGATTCATTGCATGATTTAAGAATATATTGGATAACATAGTTACCAAACTCATTGGTAATCAATTTAGAATAGTGTGGAGACAATTCAGTTAAAATAATTTCTCTAGTATTTGCATCACCAAATTCCAACAATCTTTGGATGACTCTACATCCATATGGATGAGTGGCATACTTTGATATTAAAGTTTGAAGTTGAGCTATAATAAATGATAACTTTTCAATTGGAATGTTTTCAATAGCTTTTTGAACAACATGGTTACCATTTTGATCATTAATACAATCAATAACACTACTTTGTTTTAATTCTTCAACAATAGTCAATTTATGATTCATTGGAACATAACTCAAAGCTTTTTGAATAATTCTACAACCATACTGAGATTTAGTCAAAAGCAAAGCATTACCTTCAACATGACCCATTATTCTGTCAATAATGCTGTCGTTATTAGAAATTTCTAGCATTTTTTGAATAACATAGTTACCAAAAACATCCATCATCAAATCTAAAACATTAGCATCTATTTCATTGTAAAATGTTAATAAAACTGTTTTATTTGTACTTGGCAAAACATCTTGAATGAATCTGGATCCTACTTGATCTTTACAAAACTCTAAAGAGCCACCCAAAATAAATTCTAAATCATAATTTGCATCTTTATATGTTTTAATGAAATGTTCCAATCTTTCAGATCTGATAACTTGTTCCTTACGTTTCATCTTATTGAATTTTTTACCGTTGTTAATAGGATTGTTATTGTAAGAAAAACCACCTTTTTTGTTGCTTTTTGCACTGTTGCTATTACTATTATTATTAACATTGTTGTTGTTGTAATAAGAAGTCATTGGTGATGTTGATATAGGAGAATTCATCAATGACATCGGCATGTATTGAGAAGTTCCGGCAACTAGTGGAGTAGTAGCCATTGGGTATTGGATAGGACTAACAGACCCATTTTTGACCATTCCTTTAGAAAATACTTGTTCTCTTATTTCTTTATTCAAAGTTGGTGAGGTTGGTGATTGATTAGGAATTTTTTTAGTTAATTCTCCTTCCTTTGCTTCTTCACCTTTGAAAGTAAAGTTTTCCGGATTCATTGGTTGTGGCATATAGTTGGCATTTCCAAACATCATCATACCTGGTGGCATCATAAAGTTTGGTGGAATTGGTCCACTTGAGTACATAGAATGGAAACCTGGAACAAAGCCTGTTTGATTCTGTTGTTGTGAATGTGGATGTGGATTACTGCTCCAAAATGGTTGCTGAGATTGATAGTTTTCTTGTGGGTTCAAACTATTGATTGTCTCTTTGATTGAATGAGATCTGCTTTCAACCTCTGAAAAACTGGATCTAGCTGTTATTGTATTTCCACTTGATTCAATCTCCTTTGTGGCTTCAACCAATTGTTTACCAAAGCTTTCAAAAAAACTAGAGTTTGTATTAGCAATGTTGGTATTAACATTTGGATTCTTAAGAATAGAACTTCCATGAGCTGAGATGTTGTTATTGTTGTTTAAAGTATAACTGCCTCTTCTGTTATCAGCAAATAAAGAAGTTGTATTGTTATTATTGTTGTTGTTTGATGAAAGAGTAGAGATCTTGTTTAATGGGTAATTAACAGAGTTGTGATTATTAAATTGAATGTTGAAGTTGTTGTTATTATTGCCAAACATAGAGTTGTTGTTGTTGTTGTTGTTATTATTAGTTTTTGAATTTCCACTTTGTAAGGAATATCCACCTAAAGATAAAGTTGTTCTTCTTAGAATAGGAGAAGAAGGTTCTTTGTTAATATTTTCATCAGTAAACATAACGGGTTGTTGAATATCAGAATTAATAGAATTTTTTCTATGAGAGCCTAATTTAAAAGTATTAGAATTATTGTTTAAAGTATTATTGTTTGATAAAGTTGAAATAACTGTTTCAATATCATCGTTAATACTGCTTGATCTAACATCAGACCAAGGATCGTTATTCATCTTTTTCTAATATTATTATTATTATTTCTTCTTCTTTTAATGTTATTGAAGTTTATTTTCTTTCTTTCTTGCTATTTACAGAGTGAATCGTTGATTTTATTTATATTTATTGGGCAAAGAATAAGGTTTTTTTTTTTTTGATTTTTTTTTTTTGTAAATATATTCTGTAGATGTAGCAGCTATTTACAAGAAAATTTGATACAATCTACTAGGATTTTATATATATTTAAAACTGAATGCAAAAAAAATGGTTATTATGAAAAAGATTCAATATATGTAAGAAATGATGTATTCAGTCTTTTGGTTTATAAAAACTTGAATTTGATTACTGATCAATTAGTTGGAGGGGTGGAAAAAATATATTTCATCGTCCAAAAAAAAAAATTTTTTTTCAAGCCGAATAATGCTTGGGGGGGGGGAGAAGAAGAAGAAAAAGAACGATATGTCCGTTAATTCCGAGAACTTAAAGAGAACAATTATTTAATTTCGTTTATTCAATAAATTATTTACAAATTGTATATATTTTAATTTATTTCTCTAATTAATTTTATTAGATATTGAAACTAAATTCTAGTGTTTATATTTTTAAAAGTATTTTATTAATATTTTTTATATTCATTATTACTCTTTTTTTTTCTTTTTAGTTAAATTTAGATAGCTTTGTTTTTCTTATTCTGTCATATATGTTTCATGTGGTAGCGCTGGCTCAATATATATATATATTTTTTTAACTAAAAAAAAACAAAAACTTACCAAAACAGAACAAAAAAAAAAATGATTCTCTATTAAGAACAGGAAAAAAAAATTTTATTCAAAATGATGCGTTTAAGTATTAAATATAAAATATATAAAAAACCAAAGTCACTGTTTATATATATAAATAATATAATGTCCTATAACTTGAAACAATATTTAAATAAAAATGTTCTTATAGTTCTTTCGGAGGGAGAGATCTTAGAAGGGAAACTTATAGGCTTTGACAAACATTTAAACTTGACACTAGAAAAGTTTATAATTAAAAAGGAAGAAGAAGAAGAAAAAAAAAATAAAAACTCTGATAACAAACCTGTTATGAATATTGTTAGAGGGGATTTGGTAGTCTTTCTTGGAGAGCTTGATACAGAAAAAGTATACAAATTAAATAAAGAAAACGAAACAAATGAAAAATATAACAATTTATTAAACAAAATCAATGATAAAAATTATAAATTTTATAAATCTACAAAAAATATGACAAATGAAAGAGAAATTAAAACATGGATGAAAGTATATCAACTAAGGCAACATGAGAATAAAAAAAGAGCATTGAAAGATGAAGACAATAATGAAGATAAAGATGTTAAAAAAAGTAAAAATTAGTTAAATTTTTTTTCAAAACGAAAAAGTCTCTCCTAAATCAATCATCATCGGACATATAATATTAAACATCTAACTAAAACTCTAAAATTGTTCTAATTTAAAAAAAAAAAAAAAAAAAAAAGAGGAATCAAAAAAATTAGGGACAAGTCTTTTACTTACTAAAGCAAATAATAATAAAAACCCATAAAACAGACCAAAAAGATCTTATTTATTTACCTAAAAGAATGGTACAACTGAGTCTTGTAAACAATCTCCAACAAGTATACTCCAATAGAGAAAAACTCGACAAAGAATTGGATTCAACAGCACAAGAAATTCGTGAAAAGATATCTCAACTTCAAGCTATAAACAAAGATAACATTAAACACAAAGCAAGTCTTGAAAACTATAAAAAAACACTTGAAAAACAAATATCAGAAGTATCGAATGAGAAGTAATCAACTTGAAAAGTTTCAAATATATATATATTTATATTTATATATCATTGCTTAAATAACTTTATCTTGTTTCATTTGGTTGATTAAATCTTCAACAGTAGTGAATATTTTACCTTGTTTTTTGGCTGGTGGTTCCATGTATTCAGATATTCTCAATTGTGAGTTTAAAGCAGTATCGATTTCTACTTCTTCTACAGCAATTGGTTTTTTCTTAGCTTTCATGATCTTTGGTAAAGTAGCATATCTTGGTGTATTCAATCTCAAATCAGTTGTCAAAACCATTGGTAAAGCACCTTCAACAATTTCTTCACCATTGTCAATTTCTTTAGTCAATTTTAATTGATCTTCTCCTAAAGGCTCAACTTTACAACAATTATTGGCTTGCTTCCAATTTAGTAAACCTGCAAGCATTTGGCCTACATTACCAGAATCATCATCAATAGCTTGCTTACCACAAATTACTAAATTGTAATCGGCTTCTTTGACCTCTTTTTGAATCAATTTAGCAATAGTTAATGGAATCAATGGAGTGTTTGGAGAGTTTGTAACGCTTATGATTTTAGTTTCATCAACACCCTTAGCCATTGATTGAATCATAAGATCTTTTAGTGCTTTAGTTTCATTTTTGTAATTATTAGTGATGGTTAATACTTTAATCTTGTTTATAAATTTGGCTTCTTTTAGTTTCAAGGATTCTTCAATAGCAATATCATCAAATGGATTTATAGCAAAGTTTGTAATTTTTAATGTTTTATCAGGATTAACTCTTGGAACTAATTGATAATCAATTACTCTTTTTATAGGAACAATAACATTAATTTTAGGAGCCATTTTAAGGGGTGGTTTATATTACAAGGTATATTTTAAGTTTGATTTGGTTTAATCTATTCCTGTATTATTATTATGAAGTTTATCCCTATATATTTTTAAAAAAAAAAAAGAAAATAGGTGCGAAAGAATAAAATATGAAAAAAGGATTAAAAAAAATTTTTTTTTTAAACTTCTTTTCCTCTATTTTTTTTTTTGGAAAAAAAATAGTGTAAACCCTTTTCTCCGAATGTGATCACGCGGATTTACATTGCCAAGCATGTGCACTAACTTTTTCTTTTTTACTATTTTTTTTTTTTTAATTATTCACTTTAACAGAAGTCAAAGTTTTTGTTCATTCTTACATCAAAAACAAAAAAAAAAACAAAAATATTAATACTAAACCAAAAGAAAATATATATATATATATATATACTAAATATCACTTATAGACATGCCTTTTTTAACTTTAATCAGTAATGATGACACTTTTGATGAAACTTATTTAAATGATTTTTTAAAATTAAACAATTTAACTGCTTTCAAACCAATCGTTTTAAGTCCAAATAAAGCCATAAGATTCGAATTGACAAATGAACAAAACATTTTAACTCAGCATGATATTGTTTATCCAGAAAACTTGAAAGAATCTTTGGTAGCTGTTGTTAACAGTTATAACAAATTCAAAC
This sequence comes from Hanseniaspora sp. CRUB 1602, assembly GCA_030573575.1. NCBI lineage: Eukaryota > Fungi > Ascomycota > Saccharomycetes > Saccharomycodales > Saccharomycodaceae > Hanseniaspora > Hanseniaspora sp. CRUB 1602. Next base: position 910 of record JAJMDL010000041.1, on the reverse strand, counting down.
CAGAATTATCTGTATTTGATATGGACTCTACCTTGATCTACCAAGAAGTCATTGAATTAATTGCTTTTTATGCAAATGTTGAAGAAAAAGTTAAAGAAATCACAGATAGAGCTATGAATAATGAAATTGATTTTAAAGAATCTTTGACTTTGAGATGTTCTTTATTGGAAGGTGTTCCATTGGAAACTTTATATAAGGAAATTACCCAAAAGATTGTTGTCACCACCGGTGTACCTGATTTTATCAAATTTTTGAAAGGTTTAGGTTGTAAGACAGCTGTTATTAGCGGTGGTTTTGAACCATTTGCTAAATTTATCCAAGCAACATTAAACTTGGATTATATGAAAGCTAACAACTTGCACATTGTAGATGGTAATTTGACTGGTAAATTATTAGGTGAAATTGTTGATGGACAATGTAAAGCAGATACTCTTCTAAAGCTTGCTAAAGAAAACAACATCGCAATTGAAAATACTCTTATGGTTGGTGATGGTGGTAATGATTTATTAGCTATGGCTGCTGCAGGTTATGGTGTTGCTTGGAATGCTAAACCCAACGTTCAAATTCAAGCACCATCTAGATTGAACTCTAAGAATATGTTAGACATTGCTTACATCTTTGGTTACAATGATGCAGAAATTCAAGAAACTATAAAAAAATAGATTTTATATATTTGAAAAAGAAAAAATTGAATAAAATCAAGATTTATTAAACAAATTTTACGCGTAAATTATATGTGATTTTTAATTAAAAAATATATTTATATTTTTTTGCACATCGAAAAAAATATTAGAAACAATCGCGAAACTTCAAAAAAACACACACACACAAACAAAATAATAATAAAGCTAGATTTAAAATTACCAAGTACCATCTACTTTAATGTATTTATAATATGTCTGAGATTACC